>KN884368.1:34727-53774 GCA_000934455.1 Apostichopus parvimensis
TTATTACCTATTCATAAATATTATTCAACCAATGGGATGTCTCACAATTAGTTAAAATATGACTAAAACATAAAGGCAACTAAAATAATCACAAGAAACCACTAAACTGACATGACCATGGCTATTAACTTCTCTACTAGTCTATGTTTTCACGATAAACAAATAATACGAACAACAGCAACGAGCACCTCTATTCTATAATGCACCTTAATATACAAACCGTCCTCAAGAACTTGAACGAAGCAATCCGGATTGACTACATCAACTTCTCACTGTCATAAATTACATTTCAGTAGCAACAATTCATTCAAACTCCACTTAGAAGTACTTTGTCTGCATTAAAGTATTACTATATTTTGATACAACTGTGCCAAACCCCTACGCCCTGCTTAGAATGTTCAAAGCAACAATAGGTTAGCAAGGGGATCCTCTTGAAGAGCAAAATATGTGTTTATACCTAACTAAACTATGGTTTGTTGACAATAAATGGCACATACCATCACTACCAGATAAAGCCAAAAAGTAGGGGTCCCTTTCATTCGATGAAAGCCCCAACCGGTGACTATTTCGAGCCGTAAACGGCGAGCACTAAACGTAAAAGCGGCGGCTTTTTTTTCTTCTTTCTCCGGGTTGCGGTGATACTCTCATAATTACCCACTACTACGGATCTGGCATCACTCAGAAAACTGTTGAAACATTCCCATTTCTGAGAAATCTTCCACAGGAGGATTGACTGGATAAGCAGCAGGTTGCTGGCCCTCTAGCATGCGGTAAAAATCAGCAGAGAACTCGTCAGGGTGCTGTTGTGACTGTGACTGCTGGGGTGTTTGAGACGTCTGTCCAGTGTTGGCCTGAGCATCTCTTGCACCTGGTTGTGGCTGCCATTGTTGTTGTGCTTGTTGTTGCTGTTGCTGCTGCTGCCAAAGGGCTGTACTCTGCCTCTGAATGCCTTGTGTGTCACGGGTTTGGTTGAATGGCATCTGAGGTGTACTCCCTGTATAAATGTGTCGTTTAACAAATGAATCAGTTATAAAAAAAAACCTACACAACTGCTAACAACCAAGATACAGGTTTCTATATAAGTCATTGGCGTGAATTGAGATTCAAACAGTGACTCGGGATTACAAGTCATGCACACTATCTACTGAGTGAATATACACCATCACACATTGTGGCATTCTATCAAAATAAAGTTTTAATTTCTCAGTCAACTGTTTGTTGATAACTTACTTAAGATTTCTCAAGTAAGGTTGAAAGAAATGTTTCTCAGCAAAATTTTAACGGTAGTCCAGACGTCCAAGATGAACACATTTCTGTTTGGACAACCAAAATCAACTGTTGCAGCTGTTATTTTCCTACATATTTATGGACAACCAAATTTGCTTTCGGGAAATAAAAATCTGTAAGACCTGGCTGTCTGACAGACAACCAGAAAATTCCTGAAAATGTTTCCATGTACTCTGTATATTTTAGGTTATGTTTGAAACCATATCCTCTCTTGCTGGGTCTTTAGTCTTAACTATCAAAACTAATTCTTATAAATCTTCTCACCTTGGACAGCTTTATCTTGATTATACACAAAGCCAGGTGCCCTGCTTGGACTGGTGCTCTCTAGCTGTGTGTAAGTTGGGTTGAGTCCTTGTGAAGGGAAGGGCCTACTGGCAGGAGTGCTAGCACCGACACTACTTGACGAGGCCTGTTGATAAGACCAAGGTATAAGAAGCAAGAGAGTTGTTAAGGTTAAGTTTAACACCATAATGTCTTCAGATCCATTATCCCTAACCAAGCTTTGGAATTTTTTTTACAGACATTCCTAAAATGCACCATGAAAACATAAAACACTGTCATCTTTCACAATTAATATCAAGTTAAAGTTAAAGGTTCGCAGTCTTGTTTGAGGCCAAGGCTTGGTCACATGACTTTACAACTTTACCCCTGGTCATTGGTAACATGTCACACCCACACACTAAAGTGTGCACATGTCAAACAAGAGTAATTGTTGTCACAGAGATGTTATTGAAACCCAACATAATCTCATTCAATAACCAAGGTAGTTTTTATTCAACATTTATACAAAAACAGGTTGTAAAATCCTAAAGGTTGAAAATGGAGATAAGATCAGTTTATTTTTATTTTTCCTTGCAGAAGTTATGAAGGATTTGTTGCAAAGTTTAAATCTTGCAGTTAAAGTTATAGATGTATTTGAAACCAAAGTGCCAACAAGACCCCTTCAAAACAACATTTTGAATTACTTCCTAAACTTCAGGCAATTTTACCAATTCTTCTGAGAATTTACTCAGACTTAGATTGCAGTTAATCAACTAAAGACACCCTTAACATTTTTTCCCCGAATGAAAGATACATAGATTGGCTTTAACTCTTTAATTCTTCATTTTGAAAAGTTTGTTGCCGAAACACTCGACGTGACTAGTCACTCCAATTGATTAAAGTAGCATTGAAGATTTCCCAACATAAATTAGACACATATGCTGCATGACAGTACGTACCTTAACCTGGCCAGGTACAAACTGATTGGATCCCCAATTACTGGTACTCTGTCCTGCAGCAAACCTCTTGCTTGGGTCGTCCATGACCCCACTGATGGATGGCTTTCCCACGTTCTCTTCTGCAGAGCTCTGCCTTCCGAATGAACTCTGACCTCCTCTTATGTGGGAGTATGGCGTCCCAGAGTATCCACTGCTGCATGGTACAGCGGGTTTGTTTTTGTCCCCACTGACGATGCCAGGCTGTTGTTGTGGTTGTTGTTGCAGTAATGGACGGTTTAGATCTGCTTGGCCAACGCTAGCCATGGCAGTGCTCTTACCGTCGGGCATCTTGTCCCATTGACGGGCATGGTTGGTAGATGTGGAAGCATAGGCACTGTACGGGGTCAGGGATGCTACTGGTTCACCAGGTGCCTTGATTTTGTTGGAAACATCCATATCTTGACTACTATGAGGTTGTTGAATATTTCTGCAAAATTGAAATTATTTCAAAACATATTTTATGAAGAAACGATGACATCATTCTCTTGCCTCTTTAAACAGACTGTTTAAGCCAGGGTTGCACAGTGTGCAAGGCTGTAAAAGCTTCTGACGAATAATTTCATCAAAGGAATGGTTACTAGGGACAGAAAGGGATGGAATGTTTAAAGAGCTCAGTGCTTGTCCATTTTGAAGACAATTTTTCAAATCATACTCAAGAGAATTGTCACTGCTCTTTGGAATTTTTTATTCTTTTACCTAACCAGTTTTCAACTAATTCTTCCACCCATAAATCATAACAGACAAACTTAAAAAATATGTAGAATTCAGATGAGCTAGCGATTCAACGAAAGTGATCTGGTTTGTCATCTTCTTAAGACCAAATAAAACTATGTAGGATTGGACGTAAAGACCAACCAGAAAATACCATATAATATTAAAGAATAATGTATGGAATGAGAAATGGTAAGGAGACTCTTGGAATCCACAGAACACAACACTTACTTGGCTGCTGTGCTCATGCAGACGATATATTCAACCTCATCTGTGTATGGATTCAGAAAGCTGAAGCAATTGGTCCTTAACCACGCCCATTCTCTGTTTTTGGTTTGGAAACGGTACATAACTGATAACATCTGGCCCTTCAACTTGACGACTGTAGAATAAAACAGAGCATACAACTGCTAGGATGGGTTACAAAAAGACAGTTTCAGAAAAATGGAAATTTGGCCACAAGTACTTTTTACCTGGCAAACATTTTCAATCTTGAACCACAGAATACTTTATGATGAAAGTCATTGACTCTTGAAACAGAATGAAGTTCCTAGAGTTTAAATTCAGAAAACTACATTTGGTGGGGGATCCAGGATTTCTCGAGATGGATGTGGTGGGCAGGGGGGGGGGCGGGGGGATGAGCAAGAAGAAATGTATTGTTAAATACCAAAGTTACTGTTGAAATAGCTAAGCATATAAAAATGTTGAAAAGTAACAACTGCCTGAGCAAAGCAAGCATAATATTCCCAATGTGTACTTTAATTTGACAACATTGTTTGTAGCTAATATTTAGAAAGTTTAAGAGACATTGAGGAGAGTACCGCCTGCCCTCCTCCGTGGATCCTCCTCTGACATTGGAACAATGTCAAAGAATATTGCAGAACAAAATGGTCGTTCAAACACCTCTCCCTCTTTGAAATACATACTTCGGACATTCATTCTGCATATGAAAACTACTGTAATACGAACAGTGTGAAGGTGACATTTAATCGTCACTTCTTACGTACATTTAGTGATAAACCCCAAGAGGCTGTCTTAAGTTTGAACAATTTTCATCTTATTTTGAGTGGTGCTTGGAAGTTTACTTCAAATTCATAAAATTACTTAACGTTAGTGACAAAAACTCAAAACAGCTGCTTTTGCATCGAGGCAAACAGAAGTATCAATTGACGGTGCTACCTTCATGAAGTTTGCAACCGTTGTGAAGGTGCTGCCTGCATGAAGGTGCTAACTTCATAAAATTTGAAACTTGTGAAGGTGCAGCCTGCATGAAGTTTGCAACTGTTGTGAAGGTGCTGCCTGCATGACAGTGCTTCCTGCATGAAGTTTGCAACTGTTGTGTAGGTGCTGCCTGCATGAAGGTGCTGCCTGCATGAAGGTCTTAACTTCATTGAGAGGCTACCCTCCTCATTCTGCGATCATAAATGTCCTCATGACATAACATTCTCTTTGATAATACCATGCTGCTTGAAATGCATTCATAAAAGAAAGCGAGAGAAATTATGATGCCGCCCCTCAGGCCGATTCAATTAAACCCTCTTTTTCTCACCTTGTTCAAAACTTTCCTTCATGTGGGTTTGGTCTTCCGGATGATAAAAGTCAAAACTTGATTTACCGAGCAGTTCCTGGGGTTGATAGCCTAACACACCAGTCACTCTGTCAATTAAAATGGGGAAAAATATTGTTGAACTCTGTGATTGAAAGAAACTTTGACAATGTTTAGACTGAAAATGTTTATAAATGTTGGTGGGTGAATGAAAAATGGCATTTAGAAGATATGATAAATATTTTTGCTACAAGCAACCAGAATTTTTTTAAAGACTTGACAGAAAACTAGAAGGGTAGCATACCAATTTGATATTGCTGCTTTTTACAACCTGCAACTTTATTTCTTCTGGTGTCAAGTTAGCACAACATTAAGTATTCACATTTCGCGGTGAGTCTTGAAAAAATTTAATTTACATTACAAATTTTCAAACCTCTCATACATAGCACAAGTTTGGCAACCTCCATTTACATAACTATATATATTTATTTCAACAGATATTTCTTCTTCTTTTATGACATAGTTCATTTCAATTCACAGAAATGTTAATGCAATTCCTACACAACAAATAATTATTATATAAACACTTTATTCTCAATCAAATCTTAATAATAGGAGCATGAAATTTTACATAACAGGAGTTTTCTTTTTAAGCTTAGTAAGTTGTATATTGCTGACAAATTAGTCAAAAACAAAAAGGAGTTTAACCCCTGCTCGACCTCGCAAGAGGTCCTACGGGGGTACCTAAGGGGTTAAACTCCTTTTTGTTGTTGACAAATTAGTTCATAAATGGAAACATTTTTATATTTAAAATTTAAATTTAAAAAGGAAGGCACTGAAGATTTGTCAGTCTCTTTTAAGAATCAGAACTCACACAATAATTTTGTTTCTCTAAATCTGTTACAAAAGGAATTGGTACAGCATGCAAACAGTCTCGAGACAAAATGGATAGCTTTAATAGAGAGAAAACAAACCTTTGATCTACAAATGTGAATTTTCCATCAATGTCATTTCTGGTTATAAAGCCGTTGGGTGTACCAGCCTCTCCAAGGTCACCACAGTTAGGGGTACTGGTTACTTGTAGCCGCCCGATGGCTACCAGGCAGTAATGGCTGGAAGTATGACCATCTGAATCTGCTTCTGCCTGGTCCATGACTAATCCTAAACAATATAAATACAAGTTAGTGGTTAGGGATACTGATTAATTGTAGCCCCCCCCCCCCCCCCCAACAATGGCTGGAAGTATGACCATCTGAATCTGCTTCTGCCTGGTCCATGACTAAACCTAAACAATATAAATACATATTAGTGGTAAGGGATACTGTTTAATTGTAGCCCTCTTAACCCCCCCCCCCCCACCCTCCCCTGATGGCTACCAGGCAATAATGGCACAGGAAGTATGACCATCTGAATCTGCTTCTGCCTGGTCCATGACTAAACCTAAAATATGTAAGTAAATTTTAGGGGTTATGGGTACTGGTTACTTGCAGCTGCCCGCTGGCTCCTAGAAGGTGGCCTGATATTGAGTAACCAATTTTAAACACCGTTTCGTTTGTAAAATATTACTTCAACTGCTTATGAGAAGTAATCTCTGTTTACATGGACAATGAGTCTTAATAAATCAGAACCCCCTATCCCATGCATCTCCCCTCCTCCCCCCAAAAAAATTGAAGCCTTACACCATATGCACTAAATATGTAATCTTTAATGTCATTGCACTGTTAAATTTGGTAACATTAAAAGTTACTATTTCTCACTCAGGTGACAAAAATTAAAACCACATAGAGAAGGTGCAAACAAAAAAGTTCTAAAGGATGTGAAAAGCACATAATGCATTGCTACTAGCACATCTAATATCTACTATCAAAAAAGTGTCTTTTTCCGTAACTTACCAGCTGACGGGGGCCAGTTTTTGATGTACCCTGTACAGTGAACCACGGCATGCTGTTCTCCATCTTTGGATGCCCCAAGAGAACTTCTGTTTCTCATGTGACAGAACCTGCCCATTGTTAAGGGATCTGGTTGAGTGCTGCCGTATTTCATTCGGCAGATGAAGGCTCTCCTGGAGCCCATACAGAAACGCATGGACGCTACAGAGAAAAAAATGAAAAATTACCCCATAACATGAACATCATCTGTCTCACATTTTTATGAGCTGTTTTACTCTCTGATGGTAATAAATGGCATCGAATCAACATTCAATATCAGAGAAAATGATAAACTGTGGACAAAAGTTATACATAGTCATGTCCAGTTCTACCAAATAATTACTAGTGCAATGGTAAGGTTTCATGTGCAAACTTCTGCAATTAATGGCAGAGGGGTATTTATTAAATGTGTATGGGATGTTCCATTATACGATGGAATTTGAATATAAATCAATTTCAGATCAGTCGGTCTATTAAGATACTATGCATTACAGTACACTCAAAGCTGTTAAAACATAGCACAGCATATGGCAATGTCCTGGTATTCTTAATTCTTATTCTCTTTTTGTTTGTTATATTTCATTTGTATACGTTTTAGTTATAATTTGCATTGCAATATTTTGAAATACCAAAAACTACTAAAATTTACTCGGATTTATAATAAAACAATATAAAGCAATGACATAATGGTGTCCTGTAAACACAAACAATTCTTGCTTCAATGTCACAGATGAATTCACAAAAAAAAATGTTGTCCTCATGACTCTCATATTGCACACAGAGCAGAACTGTTTTGAGTTATAATCTCCATTAAATCATACAAAGAAAAGTTTTGATGACTCACACTGCTGTCCTTCCTTCTTCACTGTACCAGCTGTAACAGATAAAAGAGATTTAAAAGAATCATTTTTCTTGATCAGTCGACAAATTTGTATCCTTTGCAAGAAAAAGATCTGGTAACATGCTACTAAACGGAGCAAATCTAACTTCTTGTACAAAGTATACATAAGTAAATAAACAGGGGGAAATTAATTGGGAAATTGCAAGCATGTTCTTTCCTCTTTTTCTTTCTTGTGTAATGTTTCTAAATAAATTGATATATCGATTGGACCAATTTTCGGCAATTTCTCGGCGGTAAAGGTACATGGAAAAAAAAGCAATCTTTTAGAGCTAAAACATATTGAGAATTCAATATTATGTAAACTCCCACTGCAAATCTTGAGGGGTGGCCAGTGCCTGAATATTGATAAACTGACAGTCCAAGTTGCAAATTGCAGTGATTCCTCTGAAATCTTTCACAACCCTCTGCCTTGGCCACTCTCACCGTTCCCATTTTCCATCCATATCGCTAAACATCACTTAAATGGTGTAAAATTTGCTCTTTTTATTTATTCAAACCTAAGAGGTTTTATTTTCAGCCCTGGACTAACCACTTTCCACAATGTCACCTGTAAATACATTCAAAACAAACAGTGAGATTTCAAGAGTAATTCATACTGTCTTGCTTTATATCAAAGGCCTCCCCTTTAGCTTGTCAGCGAGGTCCCTATTGTCTCATATGGTGACTGTACAGTAAATGTCAATCAATACGTTGGCTTCATGGAATTTGAGTGAGCGATTTTGTTATGTTCTATGACGTAATGTTAAGGGTGCCTAATATATAAAATATAATCAAATGTTTCAAGATGTGAAGGCGGCCTTGAACAAGCCTTAACATTAGTAGTAGACGTCAGTAGACACAAAAGTGATAAATAACATGTGAACATTACAAGAACCTTAGTAATTTTCATATAGTCACAAAACCTACCTATCACATTCACAGATTCCTTAGGCATGGAATGCTGCAATACACATCACTATTCCTCTTCCTATGAAAAGACTTCTTAAAAAGTTTACAAACAAAGTTTTGCTTTTTCAATTTCGAAGGATGAGATTTAATCATACGTAGAAAAACAGACCAACCTTTGAACCGCAATATACCGGCAATACTTACTCTTTAAATCCAGCGTTCTACCGGTATTGTGTGGTTCCGTCGTGGAAAGCTGTTCCCGCAGCTTATCTGCATCATCAGGATGAATCAGTTCATAGACTGAACCGCCCACCCATTCACCCTGCAGATAAAAAACATTTAACCAGAAATAATGTAAATGATACTACTTCACTTAAGTTTCCTTATAGCAAGCCATATTTTGAATAATTTCAAACTCTACTGTATCTGTGAATGCACGCCACTTTATATCAAGCCTTCTTTTTTATTTACAATGGGGCCTATCCACCTTGTAAGTAATGACAAACTTTCCACTGACCTGTGACTGGTGTAATACTGGAGTGATTGAATCTGATACGTAGATGATACGACCACTCTCACAGGAGACAACGAAGAGGAACCCATCAGCAGCCTGAAAAAAAGGAATATAATACAGAATATTTAAACTTGAATTTAATGTCAATGTCTGATAATGTCAGAGTATGAAGAAAACTTAAGATAGACTGACTTTACTGCTGGTTTGTGACAGTTGCAAAAGGAAGGCTTCTCCCGCCCTTCCTCTTCCCCCTTCTTTCTTCACGAAGACCACAGATTTCTGACCATTCGCTGTCTTATACACATTTTTGAAGTGTAACCTCAACTAGTCAGGATGTTAGATAGTGTCAAACATTAGTAACAGTGAAGGAGACTTTCATAGCTAGCAGTTGTTTTTCACTAAAAGCATTGCAACAAGCATTGCCATCGATTATAACTGAAATGACAGGGCACCACAGCAATTTTTCAGCTTTCAAATGGATACTAAAGCAATCTTCAAACCTTGAGAGGACACTATGACATTGTTTGCAGAGTGAGGGCAAAAAAACATGTCCAAACATTACAGAAAACAGGAAGGTATCACGTTTTTATTCCACGCTTTTGATTCAGAATATTACCAGATGTCCCATCAATATGTCAAAGCTTAATGAGCTCATTATGAAGGCACCTAATTAAGGAGCACAGAAGTTGTTGGCATCGTATTGAGTGATTAAGGGCATCACGGCATATCGCATAGCAATATGCTATGCAAAGTGGGCACAGTGCTATTCCAGTTCAAAGATGTATAGCAGGTTTTTTCTTACACAGGAAACATAGCAATCGAAGAGACAAAATTCAAAGCCTTAGAATCTGCTATGCAAAAGTGGACACTAAATTATTCACTGCACAGTAGCCAAAAACAAACTGTATGTCATTGGTTGCCAATTACCAGCAGTTTTTACCAACTACTAAGTACTTCTCAGAAAGGCTACCACTCATCAAACTGAAGCACATTCTGAGATCTATTTCACCCAAGATATTGTAATTAGTAAGAAATTAATGATTCTTTTCTATTGTAAAAGCATAATCCATATAGACAATATTTAACATTGGTGTTAAATAGAAAAATCTTTACTCTTATTTTTTTAATGATATGAACATAACTTGATAAGTGAAGCTTTTGAACTGACTAATAAATAGTTTAGTATCAACCCTTATTGCATGATAACCAAACTGAACGTAACAGATAGTTTTAACATTCCTATATGACTCTGAGTAAGAACTCTGAGTAACCTTACCTCTAGTATCAGATGTTTGAGCTCTTGATCTGTAAGAAATGATGGTTTATACACACCCTCTGTGCTTGTATTGCCAGTACCTAAGGAGGGAAACAAAAATTGTTAACAGATTACTGTTAGCATGATAAAGCGAGAGTGGAATTGTTGTGAGAAGACAGGTTTCCCTTACTTAGAAAGCAGACTACAAAACCAGAAATGAAGCTGTAGAAGGCATTGGCGTTCCCAATTCATACAATTAGGCACAAATCGTAGTACCAATAACTTTGCAACTACTGTCTTGTATCGTTTTTTAAAGTGTTTCTACCATTGAAAATCGTGCACATGTAACTCTGAGCAGGCCACACTTCATCACAAACATGAAGGCAAGAGTTACGGGGAGGTTACATAGGCGGAAACATGTCACTGTCTTCAACAGTAGCCTTTTGACACATAAAGATTTCCAGACCTGAAACCACTTGCAATGGGTAGTCTCCAAGCTATCAATCATTAATGCTTGTTGGTTCATGACCAATCTTCGGACAATTATTTGAAAAGGGAAAACAAATTCTTGGGGTAGAATGAGTTTTGAACCAATGACCAAAGTCCGGTGCTCTACCAACTTAACTATTGAGCCCTTAGTTGGTGGCTCTCCCACCAACATTATAGCCAATTCTTTACTACTGCTTTAACCACTGAGCTATCCAATTGTATCCAAAAGTATGGACTGTTAGAATAGAACAGTTCAAAACATGTTTATATTTGATTGTGATTGAAAATATCAGGTAGCATGCTCTGTATTAGTCAGTCAAAATGTTCTCTTAAGGTAAAGAAAGTACCATTGGTACAGGTTTTTGGACATGTTACCACATGTTTAGGAATGGATTTCTTTGCTTTCTTAGCACTTCTTTGTAAAAGTGCACTTATGGATGGAAATACGGTGTGCAAATTATGACAATTGAGATTAATAATATCTATATATACTGTATCTATTAAAGTTTACAGATTCTTAAACCTGTCTTTTCTTTTCCAGGTGATTAAACCTCTCCGTCACCAAAATGAAATAGGACTTTCTGATTGAGCTAACCTCTTAAGGATTTCATGTGTGTGACTGCCATGCGTAGTATGGTCAATTTGTCTGGTTTTCGTGCCAGTGCACTGCATGATGGGACCATATCCGCCAGCTCGGTGATGTATGCCGTCATCTTGTTTCTTCTACGCCTCTCTATCTCACTGTGATTCTCTCTGATGGGAAAAAAACGAAAACAAAAAGAATTAAGTATATGTACTTTATTCAGACCTACTAGTAACCAAATATAAAAATAAAATAAAAATAATAATAGTTACAATAATAATAAAGGGAGTTTGGTATAATAGCAGCAGAGAAAATTTCAAGCTAGTGGAATGCCCACTTACTTTCTCCTTCCAAATTTATCTTTCTGAGACTCTTGCATGCAAACTCTTTGCATGTGTTTTCTATCTCAAACTTAGAGAGGTTTGATATTCCGCTTTTGTTTGTTTTTGATATTTCGTTTACTTGTAGACAAATTAATTTGTTTCTTAATGCATTTTAGAATACACAGGACAAAGATGTTTTGAGTACGATGCTTTACTTATTAATTTCATGACATAGGTAATGTTTTAAATTCTCATCATTATTGTACATTGTTAATGGGATCCTTCTTCATCAAGGAGTTGGAGTAAAAACAGATGGCAAACCACTCCAAAGAAATTCAACAAAAAATTACATCTTCCTAGTTTTGAGTAGGAAGTATCAATTTTTTTGTGTGGATACACTCTCCTAGAGACATTAAACTAATTCTGGCTGGGAATTAGAGTAATCAAAAAGTTAATTTGTCTTAATACCGAACCTACAAATGTATGACAGTCTACTCTTTAAAACTGATGAGAAAGTAAAATGAATGAGACTTCAAATTAAACATTTACAGAGAGAACAAACATGGGAGATTGATCGGGGTTGTCTCTACCAACATGAGACTAACATTATAATGGCAAACATCTGGAGTGGAAGCATTTACGAATTTGATATGCTTCAAATGTCAGTATCATCGCTAAGTCAACATACATACATATTAATCTGCCGACTTCACCTTCCGTCGTTTGCATTATGTGAAAAATGATCTTAAAATCATCGTACAGGTGGTTGTGTATGTGTGTGCTCCCTGTGCGTGTTTCCTTTTTACTTCTTGTCTTTTTCTTCATTGTTTCATATGTGTGTGTCCTGTGTCAGTTTCTCTCTTTGTGTGAGATATACATATACTGTAATAAATTAAAAACACGAACACAGGACACAGAGTAAGATGTAAAATTACCTCAAAGAACTTAATAAATGGTACCTAAGTCAGACCATGTCAAATGTACAAGACTTAAAATTGTTGAAACTGTAATATCTATCTAAAAAATAAAATCTACAAGATGCAACATGTTGGAAAGATCAAACCTTAACTTGTGTACGAGCTGGTATTGAATGAGTCTACAGTACAGTAAAATACTGTGTGAGCAATTGGGTATTCCTGGTTGACATTCACACCTACTGGAGTGTGAGGATATTCAGTTGGTACTTCCACTAAAGTTCAATTCCTACCCGAGAATCCGAGATCTTTTGTTACTTTTGAAAATCTTTCAAACTGTTCACAAATTTAAAATGTCAATAGGATGTCATACATAAATTCTTGTCGCCCTCTATGCCTAAACCTGAGCTCAGAGCCAGTATCTCTGAATTATCGCTTTATGCAATCATTACAGTTCAGGAGCTAAATGACACCATTTGGGAGAACAAATTAAATCCCTTCATATTTTTGGAATTTTGACAAATATTGTGAAAAATCTTAATTTGTTTAGTTTCTTTGAGGACCTCACAAGTGACACAACATTTTACCATGTGATTTGAAACACACCTACTATCCATTACTATACAGAAGGATTTTTAGCTATTACAAGTAACAAGTTTATATTGGAAGGATTGCCAATAAATGACAGTTACAGGACCAGTCAAAAAAATTTTCACTATCTTCTCTGAGAAACAAACATGCGGACTAGTCCCCACAGCATTTTTCCAAATCGTTATCAATGAATTATGCAACAAAATTTGCATGAAGATTGTATAAGAGGTTTTTTAAAACAAAAGGACTCCAACCTGGCGTATCTTTCCTTGTCGGGTTTATCCTCATCACTCCTGTGACAAAAAAACAAAAAAATTATCGATTCAATTAAAATTAAAGACAATACTACAGTAATGGATGTTCAGTGTTATATTACATACAGTATACTGCATGGCACAGTCAAATATTTAAGCTCCATTTCTTTGTTAATTTTTTCTATAATCTAAACTTTACTAATTTAACAGATCCAAGAATTGAAGGGAAAGACCAAGTATTTAAACTGTAAACATGTATGTTTTATTAGTCCACCAAACTTGCATCAAGAATGATTAAATTAAAGAAAATACATTAAGTACACCGGATTTCCCCTTTAAAAAAAAAGTTTCTAGAATGCTTTCACTATCTACTGTACAATAGGTACTTTGAGACTTTTAACCAGGGGAACACCAGAAGTGGTGTTGATGGCAACCAGAGAATTTAGTAGATGCCGATATGAGTACAGAGTCCAGTGCTAGAGAAAACACTGCAAGACACTTATGTGTGGTTGAATGTTAGGAACGGTAGGTGATCGATAGGGACCTGGCGTGTACAGTGTCGTAAAGATAATCCATAATAGATAGCAGTTAAGAAGCAGCTTTTTGAGTAGATTTTGATCAATTTTTGATGCTGTTTCATACTGCAATTCTAGCAAAATTGCATGCATTTCATTAGCTGGACTAGCCAACTTTCAATTCAAATAATTAAATACCAGAGAAAAAAAAAGCAAATTTGTATATTCACTTGTATGTGATTAAAGATCAACAGTATTGCATCCAAATTTTAGCATGCTGAAAATTGCTAATAAAGTTTTCAAAAGGACTTTCCTAGAGTTTATACCTAACCTAATTATTCCCAGACTTTGAGGAGTACTGAGTGAGACATGTAAATGTCACAGTGAGGCAAGAATGCTTTGAGGTTGGTAGTAGGATGCCTGTTGAAATCCTAGTAGTGCCAGTGGCCATTATTTGACTTTCTAGCATAATTGGGGGGCTATACTACTGCTACTAATATGAAATGTATCTGGTCAACAAATTGTACAGAGGAGAATCTAGCTCATGAAATAATTAATTGCTCATTAACCTTCAACCAATGGCCTTGTTTGACCAATTTATTATCTTGACTAAGTAATACTCCATGCAGTTTTGGTAAACTTGATGACTAAATGCAAAAACAAAAAAAACCGTAAGAAAGATTACTATTTAATAGGTTGTTGCTTTTATGAATTTCTTTATGCCCCTCTACTGTTTTATAATTTAGGTTTTCCCATCCAGGTCAAAGTGATTGTCTGATAACCATCAATTAGTATAGCCTGACAGTTTTAATCATCAAAGTTCTGCAAATTCTGGCAAATTCAACGATACTGTACAGTAGATCTGGTAAAGCGAGAAGTCAGAAAAAACGTAATTCAAATGAAAGAAAGATCATCACCACAGTAGGTCTATACTTCACAAGTGAATAGTAGGTTTGGAAGGGGGAGGGTGATGGAGATGACTAGGAGGGGGGTCAAGGGGAGGGGGTAGGCAGTGCTAAATTGTATTACCAGTTACTGTATAAGGCTTGGGTGGATGGGAAGGTGCAATAGTAGTGTCAAGACAGGTAAGAGAGGAGGGCAGTAAATTCAACGATACTGAAGGTCCGGTTAGGTGAGAACATGTTCTAAGGAACAAAACATGACATTCTCAGCATACTGTACTGTATCTGAGTTAACAGAGGAACAGATTGAGTCCTAACTCCAAATTCAAATACTTAGGCCATACGTTATTTACCTTTCTTTCTTACAATAAAACTACGACAGAGAAAATAAAAATATACAATCCAACAAAAACAGACTAGTGCAAAACAAGCATCACTTGTTGTGTACTGAATCTCCCTCCCTCGCCCCTCCCCGAAATAAAAGAAGGAAAAAAGGACTGCCTTGCTCGATTTATGCCAAGTGCTATAACAACCTTTGAATCACTTGTAGGTTCTCTCTGAAATACCACAAGAAACAATTTTTTCAAACCATCAGAAAATTTTCTATCAGAGTCTCTTGTAATGATCTTATTCACTGTGGCCATTTTAGCATAGCTAGCAGCTTTAATGTGATAGAGTCCCCTTTGGAGGCTTAACAAACTCAAAACATACTTGAAAAGAAAGAAGAAATGTGGTGCTCGTGAAGGCATACAGTATTACATGACATGACAGACCACCACTATGAAGTAATGCATTGATAGGCTCAAGTGTGTGTGTGTGTGTGTCATACTGTAAGAAACAATCGTGTACAATACACCATGGGCTCTCAGTTGATACCTTTCCAACAAAAATAAATATCTCTTAAACACCAACCATGTACCCATATTTTTACAATACAAGCAATGAGTCTGATTATGCAAACAAAGTAGAAACACTTCACAAGATGTTGAGCAATCACAACAGCCATGCTGTAGTGAACCAAACAGCCACTTGACATGCATACACACCTATTAAATAATATAACCTCGTCAAAATCATAGTTTTATTGAGAAAACAGCACACAGCACACAGTCCCTAATTCATTGCACTGAGAAAATGCAGAACGTGACTTTTGGCTCTTTCCACAAGGAAAAGCTGAAACCAAGCTAGAAGGTTACCATGGTAACTTTCACCAGAAGCATGACTAGTAGGAACTTCAACCAATTAAGTAGTTACTTGCATGATAGCAGCCTTCTGTGACATACCAACCATACTAAATTAATCCATGGATACACAATGTCATGTCTACAAGAAATGCTTTCTAGTTACGTTCTTTGTTCCCTTAGTTAACAGAAGTTTGGACTGTGAACATTATTACCAATCACATGTATAACACAATGTACAGTATTATAACAGTATTACAGACAAACTTCAATCAGGTTTTTATTATCCCTGCAGATGTAAACAAAAGAAATCAGACTGTAGACTTACAGTGGGTGTTGTTGAAGTGATGTGAAATAATCTTGACTTTCTTAATACACTTAACTATTAAGATCTACAGCTGTTTAGAACATTTCATCGATAGAAATTCTTTCTTTCCGAAATCTACCATTGACATGATTGTGAATTTATACCTCATAGAGTTTGAAAATATAAAGGTCTTTATCCCTACCATAGATTACCTTACTCACTGAACCTTCCCCACCCCCCCACCATTCTCCTACATGCTATCACACCCACTTCCACCAAACCACCTCCCTGCTCTATCATTATCCTTTCCCACCCACCTTCCCCACTACAGAACTCTTCCCAACCCACCCTTGAACTTTTACTATCTACAGTAAATATTCTATCCAAGTTGGTAACTTTTAACACTACATTAAACGCCATATCTCCCACCCAATGACTAAGTTACTCAGATGCTAATCTCTTAGACTTACCTCTGCATCTTGGTTGATGAGACTTCCTCATCCCCATCATCAGGCCTGAGGAGAGGGGAAAAAAATGGATTAGGATCCTAGCATATTGTAATGGATAAATGACTAGAAAGTTAGTCTAAGTTGCCGATTTCACTTTGTCCATTGCCTTTGCAGGAAATGATTTATTGGTAAAGCGAGAAGTCCAAAAATATGTGATTCAAACGAAAGAAAGATACATTAATCTTGGGGTGACTCGAACTCGGGACCTTATGATTGAAAGGCACAGGCGTTAACCACTGAGTTAACTCTCCTAATTTTTAAATTTTTTTTTATTCATCTGGTATCACATAGCAAAATGCTATGCATAACAGGCAAATTGCTATAAACTAGTGCAAAGATGTATATCAGTTTTTGAACATACATAGCACATGTAGGTACCATAGTATTTTGTAAGGGAACGTTCATTGCTATACAAAATTTGATCACTCAATTATTCCCTGCTTGTATCTTAATTTTCATCAATGACTGTACCAACTTGGAATTTACAGTGCAACCATCAACTGGTTGAAACAGTCAATGAGAAAAGTAGCATGTTCATACTTAGTTCATTCATGATATCAAAGCTGTAAGTTTTATCATTAATTACCAGGTCTCAAAGGTAGCTAACACTGTATTATTTGCAGAGACACTAATATATTTTTGGAAAGTAAGGATGTTAATAACTAACAAAAAAACTGTTTGCGATGAAGTTAATATTTTCCTGCAAATGGTTTAGTGCAAATAAGCTCTCACTAAATATTGATAAGTCGAGTAATATATTCTTTAATACACATCTTAAGTATAACTTGGATCATCAGATTACAATGTGCGGTAAGTGCATTACTAGGGTTGATACAGTACTTTATCATTTTCAGGTGTGTATATTGATTCAAAACTAAACTGGTGTGATCATATCTCAAAACTCTCTAAAATAATAGCTCAAACGATCATGTCATTTCTAAGTTAAAACATTTTGTACCACAGTGTATTCTAAGAACATTGTATCAAACTTTAATTGTCCCTAACATTTCATACTGTGCTATAATCTGTGGCGGCACTAGAAAATCCAATTTGACCCCAATTGTTTATATTACAAACATGTAATAACAGAGCTATTCATCGTATTGCTAATGTGGCATCTCGTGATCATACTACAGTAGTGTCTTATTTTGCAATTTAAATCTATGAAAACTTGATGATCTTATTAATATAAACAATGAATGCTTTGTTCACGCATCTTTAAAAACAACCTACCCCGATGCATTTAAATTAAAGATTTTTCTCTACTAATAACATTATTCATACCTATGATACAAGACATGCTGATAACATTTCGCTGTTGTCCAGTTGGTACGAACTTTGGAATGTTTAGCTTAAGATATTGTGCCATTTAGACTTGGAATACAATACCAACAAATATTAACTTGTTAAAGTCTGCTTCACTTTTTAAAAGAATGACAACTATACAATGCATTGAACATTATTACTATTATATCTCTCATTGCACTGTTTGAGCTCATAAATGGTATTCATATTATGTAAATAAATAGCACCTCAGTTATCATACAACAATCAATGCGGCATTTAAATTATTAAATAAATGTAGTGTAATTGTGAATAAAATTTAAATAAGTAAATGTAAATATTTCTGTTTCTTTTTGGTTGGGAGTGTTCTACTCTGCTTAACCAATTTAAGTTTCATAGAACACTTCCTTTTACACCTGATTTATCTAATTTGTTATATGTTATAATGTACATTGTATTTTTTACCTGTCAGTTGTGTAAAAAAAAAAAAAATGGAATTAATTTAAAAAAAAACAGAAAACAATATAGACTAGTTCTTGGCAGTGTCCAATTAATTTCATACAAAATTAATGAATGCAAAACTGAGTATTTCGGACATTTACTACAGTAAATATCACAAAAAATGACTATGCTAATAGCACGAAATTAATTACTAACTTTACAACAAAAGCATTACAAATGTTATAGCAAATTTACGCTATCTTGTCTAATTTTGGCTAAGGCCCTTTAGAACGCTTTTTCTGTGTCCTTTCTGGTTTCAATCTTGAGACATGTTTCTAGCTGACAAGCATATCTTCTTAGCCTCATCACTACGTTTGTCATGACAATATTATGGCTAAAAGTATGAGATTCGCACAACTTTTCATTGCACAATATCTTTTCATGGCACAAACTTTCTGAGCTAGA
>KN884368.1:91292-106292 GCA_000934455.1 Apostichopus parvimensis
GTTTCATAACTGTCAGCATTTTGTAGTAACAAGAGAAAAACTTTTCTTGCAAGCAACGGAAAGTTAACTTTTAAAGATGGCGGCACTCGGTTTTGGGCGATTCTTCAATGCCTTTAATAGTCAGAATGAAGTTCACATAAATTTATGTCACAATCAAAAGTTCGAAGAAAACATTGTACCTATTTACATAGTATCATTTTGCATGACATAAATACAATTAAAGCTAGCCACATATTCTCAGGGAATCTGGGGACCTGACCTCACATTAAATTCTCTGATTATCAAGAGGTAGTATTTAATCGATGCGGCTAGAATTTATTTAAGAGTTCATTTCAGTGATTGGAGGTCATCCATGTTGTTTTGTTTGATAGTCAAATGCCCAACTTAAGAACACCTTCAGAAAGTATTTGGTCCAAATTAAATTTTAAGAGCCAAAGGTAATAAGAAGTCTTGTTGGTTATCAATATCACTTATTTTAAACAAAACTATGATTTAACTGTGAGTTACAATGTATGAAAGTGAAAAGGTTAAATATAATTTTAAGTTATACTTACTCTCGACAACTATGTTCTTAATGATCCTCTGACGACCCAGTCGCCCCTCTGACTATTTCAATTGACTGGTTCAACTCTCCAGTAAATGGCCTAGATGTGTGAGCTGTATATGGTCAAAATATGGCTTCGCAACTATAGCGCTAGCGCGAGGTAGAGCTACCAAATAAATATCATGCAGACTAGACATGCAATTACTCCTAATAAGTAAGGCAATACAAATATGATTGTAGTATTCACCCTGTCCTATAACCACTCTCTTAATGAGATAAACACAGGGTGAACATGCCCTGAGTAACTGCAATGTCTAAGGTAAAAGTTATGTATAACTGTTATCGGTATCTTAACTGTCTGCAGACCATGTGGAGAAGAAGTTGAGTGGCAACATGTGTGTCAGTTATATACCAGCTTAGGTACTTTCAATGGTAACCTAATTAGCATGTGTATCTAAACTATACAAAGTGCTACTGATGAAAAATTCCATCAATGCAATCTGGATTACTCTAGCCAGAGGCTTATTAGAGGGGGTAAGTAAACAAAAAAAGTTGATCAGTATAATATGGTCACTACAAAAGTACTCAATGAACTTAACATTGCAGTTTGTAAATAAGTATACATGTTCAAGCTGCTTCTACACTATGAAAGATCAAACAGGTAACATTGGAATTATTCATGATCTTGTTTACAATTCAAGGGCAGTTCTGTGGACAATCTCAGTTTTACATCATCCCCCCCCCCCCACCATATTTAACAAGTGAGCTTGTGTGGTTTTTTTTTTAATGTGGCTTGTATAGTACAAGTGCATGTGAGAATAGAAATAGGTGCACTGTTGACTTTTATAAGGTCGTACAATATAAAAGGAACTTCAGAAATCTGCTACGTTAATGATGTCTGTTTCTCTGTTTTAATTTCTTATCAGGGAGTCATTGCCCAAGTTCTTCAACAGAATTCTGCATCTGCTTTTGAATGTAAGTTACAGGTGGTCTCTCAGGTATCAATTATCATCATCATCATCGTATGCACTCTAATTGCCTTTCTGTAACATGAGCAATGCAATACAGGACATTAGATCATACTCTAAATAGAACATAAAGGGACTTTGTGAACTTCTTACATCTTAAAATCACTGTATGCATTAGTGAGTTGGTTGCCAGTTTCTGACCTTAGTCAAAACTAGATTGCATTTGTCAAACTTAGACACACCCAGAATTTTAATTAATTAGCATGTAACAATTCTTCCATTCAGTTCTGAAATTTTTGTGGTCCAGATATGCATAGTGATATTCACATGCAAAAGCAAAATGGAAATTTCAAAATTTTCAGTTTTTTTCTTCATGATTTGAAAATAAAACTGTTGAACTATGATGAGACTATCTTTCTAAAAACAATATTGAAAAGTTGCAAAGTTTACTTAAACCTGCTTCAAAAATTGTAATATATCAGGAACTAAAAACAATTAAAGGAAGAGGTAATTCTAAGATTAGTGGTTAAACTGTGAATGCATGTTTTCATTTTGTATCTATAATACATTTCCTAGAAGAACAACCTTGTTCAGGATTGAATTTTTTCCCCCTTCTAAATTTCATCTTTCATTGATATAATTAACTGCATTTGAAGACATGAGCAATAGTCGTGGGATTCATCTATCTCAAAAGATACATTTATGATTTCTTTTGATTTCTGTTTTTCTTCAACATTTTGTATAGATGAAGATGAAGATGGAGACAGAATCACAGTAAGAGGAGATCCAGAGATGGTAGCGATGATGGATTATGTAAGTTTGTCCCCGTCCTTAACAAGCACATAATATTTGGGGATCAAGGTTGATTTTGTTGTTTATTGTGTGTTTTAAAGGCTTGAAGATGTAAAGAGTTCAAAATTTTTCTGCTATTTTTTAGCAGACACTATGATAGGCAGACTATTGTATCATAGTGTGGCTTATCATTGATACCAACATGATATATTACATAGAAAATAACTCAATAAACTGAGAAAATATTCTCGATAAACTTTCTCGTTAAACCAAATCCCATATGAATCTTTGTCAGTTGTTGCACCAAAGAGGTGTTTTGGTGAAGACTTGATTAAATGTTGTATCCTTTTTCTCTCCTTCATTTCAGTATATGCATATTTTATCAGAATCTGAAGCCAGGAATGTGATGGCCCCACCTTTGTGTATTTATCCAAAAAGTAAGTCAAAACTTACAGCTTCATCGTTACATATATCGTTGCTTTGCTCATTTTGTTGCTGATTAGAATTGCTACAAGTCATCAGTTTGCCCAACCTTGCTGAAATTCTTAGTGATGTTTGACCAGAATATTAATCAACAATATGACACTTTGCTCATTGTTGCATAAATTTTGCAATACGTGATGGTTAATACATTTATATATGTATTTATACATGGTCATCAGCATTGGGCCAAACATTTTAACATTCTAAAGCTTGCTAGAAGTTTCCAAAGTATTTTTCCTGGCACCTAATCCTCCATGTATTCTCCAGACATTATGGAGGGTTAATTAGACATTTACATGTCTCTTTTCACTTGGAATGTGCTTTGAGGTTTCCACTAAACTGTTTCTTGCAATATGAGCCTCGGTGACCATCACTTGTTTTTCTAGCATATATGGGAGCAATAGTGATGACCTTTGGTGTCTTACTATACATTAATTTTTGCATCGTACACAGTGAAGAAAATAAGTCTCACTAGCTTTCTGATATAGCAATTATTACTGTAATTTGAGACACATTTGGTAGTGAACCATCAAGCACTTATACGTTTTAACTTGCTAGTTTTATTTCTAGGATGTGGAATTTTGTACAAACTTTAAAGATCTTCTCTTCAATTTTACAGTTGCTCGTGGGATGAGAAAGGGTGCTCCTGGACTAACAGTTGAGTTAAAAGTTTGTTGTTCTGTCATATTTTGCACAAAAAAAAACTGCTTGCAGTTTTCTGATTTCCTATATGACACTTGAACTTGTTGCGAATTTAAAATCCTTAGAATCATGATTTTAAGTATTAGTAATTTGCAGTTTGAATTGAAGTGTACCTGTAGAAATATGAAGTAATAACTAGATCAATTTTAAGATTCACTCCATTATTGAGAAAAGTGAACCCATGAGTGGTGTAAGAGGAGGCCAGAGATTATATTGGCATTAACAAAGTCTTTGTGATTTTTTCTGACAAACTATTAGATTAAAGAAAAAGTGTTATTGGTATCTCTTCAAGGCTGAACTTAAGATCCATCTTCTGAAATCCTTGCATAATATTTTCCTCCATATAGTAATCTTCTAGCAGCCTAGTTGTTAATAGTAGTTAAAAACAAGTCACTAAGTCTCAAACTCTTCTATTGAGACTGTAATGCAACAGTGTGGCTTTTAATAGTTTCACAAATCACAACCCATTGTTTCCAAGTTGTCAAAAAGTAGTTTCAGATACTGTGTGAAAATGCAAGGTGGTAAAAACTTCCATTACTTTCAATTTGTGTTTGTATCCAGAGATATTTACTGTTCGCTCTGGTTATACCACAAAGGAATTATTTCACAGATAAAAAATTTAACCCTAATTAAACTATGTTTTGTTTTTCCTTTTTGCTTTATTATTTCTGTTTTTATTTGCAGGTAAATACAAGACCTGCAGGAGCTGTTGCTAGGGGAGCCGATAGTGGTATCAGTCTACAGTATGCGTAAGTTTGATTTTATTTTAGCTTAACAGGTAATTCAGCTTCAGTCTGTAGATTAATGTCCTATGAACACCACCCCTCCTCCCACCATAATAGAATAGTCTGATTTGGTCACTTATAGTTAAACTCAGCACTTGTCAGGGTCAACCATTTGCCAGAAAGGAGATATTGCAAAGCAATTTTTTTATTAATTTTTCAGGAAACATGAAGCAGAACTTCGAGAAATATTATCAAGAGGCAGGGTAAGTTAAACTAAAAGCGAGTAAAAAACAGAAAGGGAAATTCTTTTCACACATTTCTTTGTGACAATGTTTGCTTGCTGTGAAGGTTCTATATGTCTCAGTCTGTCTTCATTCCTTAAGGTATCTTTTATGAAAATATCAATGGGAAAAGAATGTTTATTTGTCTGTTCTTTTACTTTTCGGTTTTTTCCAGTTCTTCATGTTTGTTTGTTTTCTTGTATTTGATTTATTTATTTATTTATATTGATGGCCACATACTTATAATATTCATTCTAAACATTTGCAAAAAAATTCCAAGTCTGTTGTGAATTCTGTTTTTTCTTTGTTGATTTCTCAGATATATACTTTGTACTTCTAAATGTTATGATAGTTTAAGTATCTTTAAATGTATGCTTGTGTGTATGTACATGATAGATAGAGAAACAGTGAAATTTTGATACTGTATTTCTGTGTGAAATGGAAGGAAGGATATAAAGATGTAAAAAATTGAATTTGTTTGTAATATTTCTAGATAATTTTTGTTTCTTTCTTCAGATAGCAGAGGCGGACATAAATACGACTGAAATTTTGGGACGAGGTCAAAGTGGTTCTGTTTGGAAGTAAGTACATTATTTGTATTTCAATGCAATTGACATGTAAAATACTTTGTTGTATATATCACAATCAATGATACAATAATCATCAGCAATTGGATGATCACTAAAGGTTACCCTATCTAAAAGAAACAAGGTTCCTGTGTCCTATTTAGTCACATAGGGCACCCCTTTTGGAATGAAATCAGATTCCATCATCAATAACAAAGCTTTCAGGTTTCGGGTTGATAAATTCCATATGTTCAGATTACTATATGCACAATCTTTATTCAAAAAGTAATTCACATACTAGTTAAATTAACATTAGATTTGAAGAGGTCACTAGGGATGTTTTGTCTGTATCTGCTATTTTGTATGTTTAATCAAAGTCTCAAACTTTTTTCAAAGATTCATTTATATTGTTGTGTGTGTGTTTGGATAGGGCAGTCATCATTATTCAGATAAGAAAGATTTCATGCTGTAAGTGGCTTATTTTTCATCAGCAAAACTACTGAAATCTGGTATGTTATAGCTGTGACCTTCATCATGGTTGTGTGTTTTTGTAGTGTATTTTTGCTTTACACTTTTAACTTAAAAGATGTTACCTTTGTGCTGTCTTTATTTGCTTTCAGGGCTTTCCATGTTCCAACCAATACAGAAATGGCCATGAAGGTAACACATTAGTCGTAACATTTGTAATATATCATAATGCCATCTGTGGTTGTTCATGACTAGATATGCTTGGATTAATTGACCCAGATATACAACTTTCAACCTGTGAATGATAAACTGTTTTTAGATTATTCATGAGTCAAAATAGATTGAATGGCACGAAGTATTTCCTCTCTTAAAGTTTAAAGTTTGAGAAAGCCTTCGAACCCTTTTCCAAAACCTTTATCAAAACAGTCTTTGCATATAACATCGTTATGATATATTTTATGATAGTTAATTGCCTTCCCCATTCACTAGGTCATTGAGCTGGATATAACACCAGAGGCTAGAAAGCAGATTATGTCCGAGTTACAAGTTCTATACAAGGTAAGTTCAAAATCTATATTTTATTGCAGTATTTATATTTTCAATATAAGACCGTGGGTGTGGATGGATATCAACCACTCATTTTTCATAGTTTTATATTTTTCTTAATTCTCATGATAGGCTTATCATCCTTAAACTTTATAGATTTTTCATGATTTACGTTGTTCTTACATCATTACAGCAGCCGTATAATTTTTTTTTTTTTCCATATTTTCTTCTTCAGTGTGACTGCCCATGCATTATAAGTTTTTATGGAGCATTTTTCAAGGAGAATCAAATATCAATGTTTACAGAGTATATGGATGGTAAGTTTTCACTTTTTTTTACTACAATGCATTTCTGAATTTGAAATGAACAGCAAGTCGTCCGCTGGACGACCACTAAAGCTGATTTTGGTTGTCTGAACAGAAATTTGATTGTTGCTGATGACCATTAAAAATTTATGTGGTAATCTTGGTATTTATCATTCTTACTGTGTTTGAATGTTCTATCATTCAGGTGGGCTCTTAGAAATATTAGTATTTTTCAGTGTAGTTGACCTCATCTTGGCATATATCATCCTCACCATGTTTTAAATGTTTTGTCTTACAGGCAGGTCCTTAGAGGTGTACAGTCCTATACCAGAAAATATATTAGGTAGAATAGCAGTATCGGTACGTGATTTTAAAATTTAAAAATTGCCATTAGTTTTTAATATTCCTTCTCTCTATATTCCATTGGATACATCATGGTAACATTTCGTTTCAAGTATGTAGTAAATTCTTACTTTTCCTAAATTGCATGTAATTGCTTTGCTAGGAAATCACATAGTGTTATTTGCTTGGTGTCAATATTTCTATTCTATTCAAAATTTTCAATGCATTTCTTGAATCGTGCAATCAATATAGATTTTACAATTTTTATTTCTTACTTAACACTGTATATGTGTTTCAAGTGTTTGTCATGTTTACTTGAAAAATGCATCATATTCTGTGTTCCTGTAATCTCACCAAAAAGTGTTCTATTGTCTGAAAAGTACTTCTTTTTCTTCCTCTATATGGCGACTGATCTATTTCACATTCTTTTGTTATTTTTTGTATTTTTCTCTTCAGGTTGTAAAGGGTCTAAATTATTTATGGAATTTGAAGATCTTACATAGAGGTAATGAAATCATATTGTTTGTAATAGCCGACAATTTGTGATCTCTGTAATAGCTGACAATTTGTGATCTACTCTTTGTACTTTGAGGAGTTCATTGCTTCTTTGTATTTTAGATATACTAAGAATCACTTCTAACTGTAAACATTCATGTAGGTTTGAAATGAATAATGTTCCTGCTTAGTATCTGACTTTAATAATAATCCAAGTTGTAGGATATGACTTATCCCTGATATACTCACAAAGAATGGAATGTGTAATTCAGAAGTTTATTTATCTTCTTTCTTTTTTTTTGCAGATATCAAACCATCTAATATTCTTGTTAACACCAGAGGAGATGTCAAGTTATGTGATTTTGGTGTGAGCACGCAGCTGATCAACTCAATAGCCAAAACTTACATCGGAACAAATGCATATATGGCAGTAAGTATGCTGGCCTGTGTTGTTGCAGATAGTTGTGGAACGAGGCAGTGGTGAAGGATGGGGCAGGGGGAAGTAGTTTTAATTGTCTCCTCCCCCATCCCCCACCACCCCTTTTTGAGGGAAATCCTGAATGTACTACTGAAAGTTCTTTTCACATACACATTAACCCTAATGGTATAATCACATTCTGTGGAACTTTTTCATGACCTGCTCTTAATATGATAGCATGTTCTATTTGAACCTCTGATTACTAGTTTCTCCTCCCTGAAGGAATTTATCCCTAGTGTCATGTTTCCACCTGTCTCCTGTATGAAAGACGCCATGCTTAACTTGATCAGTTTTGTAGCTTTTGTATTTTGATTACCATGTACCCTTTCTTAATCAGACAGATACTGCTCCCCCCCTTTCTCCCCTTCTCTATAATGTTTCTAATCAACACGGTACAGAGACGACCTTTCTTGTTTTGTTACAGCCAGAGCGTGTTCTTGGTCATAAGTATGGTGTACATTCAGAGGTTTGGAGTGTCGGGCTTTTCCTATTGGAGGTGAGTTCATCTAACATGACAGTATTTACTGTAGTTGTTCGCTGTACTACTCTGGTACGTAACAGAATAATGGAACATACCGTTCCAGTAGCAAAAAGGCTTTACTTTAGTTTCTGGATCCATAACCCCCATTCACCATCCACCACCCAGTGATATAGTTATACAACTTGGCTAGACTTATTACATGGCAACTATTGCTGTACATATTTTCTTCATATCAGAAAATAAAAGCCATTCATAATTTTCTCTTCATCTCTGCAGATGGCTACTGGAAGGTTCCCATATCCGGTAGGTTTGTTGATTACTTCAGGTTATTATAGTAAATAAATCAGAAAATGTCAATAACCTTGAACTCTTTATGACTAAATATACAACACATTCCATGGCAATGGATGTTCTCCAATTTGCTGATTTTTTTGTGGACATCTTTAAGACGACAGATTCTTCAATGTGTCCATGTTTCCCATAAAGTCTTCGTTTAAAGTATAACCCAATGTAATAGTGTCTCCCTCTCTTGAAGAATACAAGTGTGCACTACTCTGATTGTCATACAAATTTGATACCTTTTCTTGGTTTCATTATATTACCAAAGTTGTCTTCTTCTTCTTTCCTCTCAGGTTGCAAACCATGGACAGGACTTAGCGGTTAGTCTCATTATGGGCATTTCAAACTTGAAAAAAAAAAATTCTATATTGAAATCTAACATAGCCTATGTACCTAACCATCATGTTACTAAACCACCATTTTGTACCATTATGTGTAACACTCAGTGCATGGGACTCTCACTCACTTCTAAAAATTGTGTGCAGCATTTAACTCAATGAAACACTGAGAGCCTTAACAGTTTTTTGTATCGTGCATAAATTATAATATTTAGTTTGATTGTCTCCAGGTACAGATGTGTCATTTATTTTCACCTGATTGAGTGACATCAAACCGACCAATGATTTGTCACTGGTAGAACTTAATTTAGTCCGTTACCATGGAAATGTCTTTGCTATATACACCAAATCAAATGACTTGAAACTTCTCATAAAATGATGATTTACAGAATGACAGTATATAAAGTATGATATAATGCTGCTGGCTTGAATATGGTTAGCTGATGTTTCCCTATTTCCTAACTGTATTGTTACACTGTTACTCATTGTTAACCTTGCCACCTTATCATATTGTTCATTAAAGTATTAGACGAAAAATGTCCAAAAGTAGCTTTTGTTTTAGCGCACAAGGAACTTCTTTACAGTACTGTCAAAGAGTTTGTTGTACTTTGTGTTTAAATGTGAGGAAATATACTACTTTGGTGCATTGTATATGGTTGTGTGTACTGCATATAGGATATTGTAAGTTAGCTTCATAGTACCTCAGAAAGTTAAAAGGTTCCTTATTTTCTCTTCTCCATTTCAGCCCTTGCACATACTACAATGCATTGTTCATGAGGTAACTGACATTAATTATTACCTTTTGAAATCTAATTGTTAAACTGCCAGGCTCAGTTTGATGGCACTTCCAAGTTTTCTCATGAACCTGACTTTGGAAAGACTTCAGATTATCTTGTAAGTCCCCTGTATGCAATGTATGGACAGTCTGTATTGAGCTGATTCATAAATATTACTCATTGATGATAATATTGTGTGCCAGTTCTACACCGTCTGGGGCCCTAAGGTACCAAGTGCTCTATCTTGGCAAGAGATGCATTTTAAGGGGGAAAAAATTGTCCAAAAGTTCTCACGAGAACCAAAGTTGTTTAATAATTTAATAAGGACTGATTACTCTTTTTAGGAAGCCACAATCACTTTTTCCATCATTTCAAAATGGTCCCAAAAAATTAAACCTGAAAATATACCAAACTTCACATTTTGTTGACTTGTACCCCCATTTTCTCCTGTTTTCAAAAACATTCAATTGCTTTGATTTGTTTCAACAGGTCCCACCAAGGCTTTCAGTGGAGAAGTTTACGCGAGAATTTTCTGAATTTGTGGCATGCTGGCAAGTTCATGTGTTTAAGGCTTTATTGACCCTATTAATATGTTTTAGTATATGGCAAACAGTGAGAAATGAAACAGACAAAGTGGGAACTTGTTTGAATGTCAAAAGGTTGTTTCCAGGATGGGTTAGTGCTTTGGGATAGTAATTGGTTTTCTAACATTTGTAATTTAAATAGATGTTTCTAACATGTATTACAAAAGTGACTCTATGCCCCGGTACTATAGGTAGGTTAAGGCATTGAAGACTCGCCCCAAAACGCGTGTCGCCCTCTGAAAAAGTTAACTTTCCAATGCTTGCAAATGACGTTTTCTTCTTGTCGCTAAAAAATGCAGACAGTAATGAAACGTGATACCTTGTTATCTTTTATCTAGACCTGAGATGTCCACACTGCTATGTACACTGTGTTGTGGGTATTGACCGTAGCTGTATATATTGACTGTACACTAGTGTCTAATTACCGACAGTAGCAAGCTGTGTGTGTATTTTATGGGTTGGATGGCGGTGTCTAACATTTCTGTTACACCTCATTCGAAACTAGGTCAGATTACCGGCATGAGACGTTTCTCAGTGCGCGAGTCTTCACACCCTTTAATATGGATTGTTCAAGTAACATTCTTTACACTCTTACTTTATTTTAGCATGGAGAAGGAACACAGCAAACGGCCATCTCCAGAGATCGTGCTCTTACATCCTTTCATCAGGATGTACGATGACAACGATAAGCAGATGATTGGCTGTTGGGTTTACACACAACTGCAGGCAAAGGAAGGGGGAGGAGGAGGAGCTACCTGATGACCTTTGACCCCTCCATGGAAACAGCACTGATCAGGAATAATCACAATTTTGTTTTACATTTTACAGTCCTAAGCCAGTATTTATTAGAGTGAAATACACCCTCTTGTGGACCCCCCAAAAAATGTGGATTTCCTAGCTGTTAACTATTTAAAGGAATTTTTTAGTGGCAGTGAATTTTTTAACCTTTCACCATCTTTATCTAATATATTTTGAACAGTGGAGAACGATGAGCCATGGTGACATCATCACGGCACTTCGTTCTGTATATTGTATCAAGGCCAAGCTTAGAGTGAGATCTGATCGAGTCTGACCAATGTGCCGCACTGACGTCACGTCTCGACGTAAGTCAGTTTTTAGATTCAAATTTTCTAGCAGGACGGGCCAACATGTTCAAGCACTCTATCACAGAAACTAAACTCCATCACAGGACAAGGCTTAAGGCAATACAAAGACAAAAAATGATATGACCGAAAGGACTGGATCCCATTTTTCACTAAATAAATTTTTAAACCCTTTCACCATGTAATTAAATTATTATATAAATAAGTATGTTTGATTTGATATAAACTGAAAGATTTGGAAGAATGGTGGAAAAGTGTTTATGTTCCTGTAACCATTATTGAACATGGAAGATAACGCTCTAACAGACCTCTCTAAATTCTAAAATGCAGCACATTTCAAATGTAGGATTAGTGGATATTGTACATATTTTTACACTGAACAAGTAAATGTCATATTTATCTTGTTCACACTTGTCAAATGTCTGGACTATCAGACCCAGGAATTGGGCCATATATTTCATTTTTGCTTTTTTCTGGTATTTTATATTTCTTTGTCCTCATTGAATTTAAGAGTTAATTAGTTTCTTTGTAATAATTGCATTTAGTCACAGGAAATTTGCTACCATTTTTCCTGCCAAGCAGTCTTAACTCATTACCGTCCAAAGATAAATTTGACAAGGTAGCCATGTGATGTGTAAATAGCTGATAAAGTGTTTGTTGGGATAGTGTGGTATCACCTAGAAATTTAACCAGTGAGCCTGTCATTGTTCAGATGTAATTTTGTAATATTTCACAGGATGGACAGCCTCATTTTATAGGTATATAGGTCTTTCGGTATATGGCAGATTAAAATACATGTTCTGATCAAATGGTAAATCTGATTAAATGTGATAAGTTTGTGCCTGTATACTTGGTTTTAAACTAATCCCCAATACTAACTGCTACGAAAACATGTCATCCATTAAAGGTTCTGAAATTGGTTTTGTCTGTAGAAGTTAAATTAAATATAAACTTACAGAGAGTGGAAGCAAGTTTGATTTGTGATCGGATTATTAATTTCGTTATACCTCTAATTATTGTTATCCACGAAAACTGTTATCTCATACTAGGATTTTAGAATTCTATTTGCTATTCATTTTACTAATCCAGAACCATAAAATGACGTAAAATAATTGTTTCTATGTGAAGCATATATTTTGATAAGAAAACAGTAAAAGGAAAATAACATTTGTCATGTATAAAATAATTTTTTCTCAGTTTCTTATTTTCATCAATGTCTCCATTTAAAGGGTGTTATTATGTGCTTCAATTATATAAAAGAGATACAAGGTGGTAACCATGTCACCTTTCATCAATCTGTCTCCTTTCAAAAACTTTCTACAGTAACAACTTCCCACAATCCCTCCAACGTTAGAGCCAGTTGTAATGTGCAGTATCATTCTGTACCATCTGTAATTCATCTTGAAAGAGCAAAGAGTATCTCTACCTGAACAAAATTGGTCTTGTGTTCTACCAACTGAGTTAGTCTGTGGCAATCCCCCCTATATGACCCTTTCCTTGTGGTGCGAGGAGTAGGGGGGGTATAGTTCCAGTCAGAAGCCATAGTACCATGCATAGAGTACCCCAGGGTCAAATCCCTGCTTTAGTGATACAAACCCAGAAAGTACCAAAGAAGGGATTTAATGAGAAAGTTTCCATAGTTTCTGCTGACAATTTACAACAGATTTGCAAACAATAACAGGAGTTTTGATGCAAGCTGGAACCTGTCCAAGACCATGACATACTCTCATGCCACAGTGTCATGTTATACACATTAAATCCAGTTTCAAAAGATGGCCAACAAGAAAACCTTTTTCAAGCAGACAATTATAAGTTCTTGGTTTTCTTATTTTCTCATTGTCCGAGCTGACTTTCATATTTGACCGACACTATTTCATACATATCACCTCCCTCTGTTATGCTGCAATAAATTTTCTTTCTCTGACATTTAGATAACCACCAACAGTTCACAGAGAACCTGCTTTATAACACATGTTCACTCTGTCCAAGCTAGCTTGATAACAGTTTCATGGATATCACTTTCATAGCTTGCACTTCAACAATTTCTCTTCCTGTAACATTCTAGAAAATCTCTAACAAACACATACAATACATGCATTCCTCAAAGCCCAATCGTGGGAACAATCGGTTTTCTCTATTGCACTTCCGGGAGATGCCACTAAAATGCGTTCTTCAGTTGTGATAGTCAATTATAATTTCTGCAGCAAACATCAACCATCGCTAAATGTTGTTTTCTTTCCAGCAAAATGGTGGACAGCCTTTTCTCTTTTCTTTGCCAGCCAAGATGGATGCAGTTCTTTATCCTTGTTATCCTCGAAGGGTTCTTTCTTCTTTGTTGGTAATGAACTTTTGTCTCTCTGTTCTTGGTAGGTATGTGAGTTTGAAGAGAAGGGTTTGCCTCCTCCACGGTATGAAGAAATCGAATTGTTTCCACGGCCTCGTCCGCGTCCACGGTTCGAGAAAACTTGGGTTGACATGTTCTTCAGAGGACCATCTGAGTGAGAGTTGGTACGGGGACCTGTTGCAGTGCCTCTTCCTGTTGCAGTGCCCCTTCCTCTTCCACGGTTTGAAGGAACTGGAGGAACGAAAGATACGACAAGTCCAAGTATGATGCAATATCTACGAAAATACACCTTCACTGGCTTCCAATTCAACAAAGAATCAACTACAAAATTCTTTTGCTAACTTGGAAGGCCCTTCATGGGCAACACCTCTATATATGTGTGATCTCATCTCCCCTTACAAGCCAACTTGTTCTCTCCACTCTCAACAAGCTAATCTCTTCATTGAGCCTTACATCAAATTTGATGGATACGGTGGTCGTTCATTTTCTAGAATTGGCCCCCGTTTATGGAATTCCATGCCACATGAACTCAGACATTGCTACTCACTGGATAGTTTCAAGAAACAGCTTAAAACCTTTCTCTTCAAGGTGCTTTTGAAATGTTCCATGATATCAGCGCCTTATAAAGACTGATTGATGAATATACAAGGTTACTCTGCTGTAGCTAAGACGAAATTTCCCATAGATTTCAAGATCACATGCTATTTCACTCATTATCATCAATAACTATGAACACAAAGATTTTAGCACAATATTTTGAGTTACCCCTTCAATTGAAAATTAGTATAACACATTTGCATTATATATGGAACTACACACCAAAATTCATGGAACTACAACACCACCAAAAATTAGGAAATGTATGTATGCACTACCCACATGGGCGGGATTACGGGGGGGCAAGAGGGGGCACTTGCCCCCCCACTTTTTCCCAAATCTTAGTTCACTTTTTTGTCGTTTTTGAAGACAAATGTGCACAACCCTAATCGAAATTATTCCCCCACAACAGCTCTATCAAATAGGCCTATTTGTTTCGAATCTAAGTCGAATTTGTGTTTGAGATCGTAACATGTAGCATGCAGAATAACTGGAGCTGGGGCTAGCACATGGTTTGCAGCACAGGTTACGAATCCTGGAGCTAACACACTAGCGATTCAATTCTGCATGTGATGAATCCGCGGCATGTGCTACAGTGCTAGCTTCAGGAATTGATTTTCAACTTTTCTGCTCTACTGAATGCGTTGAATAACTAAATCCAGAGAAACGATTTACGAAAGCCAGATTTGCATATTGGGTTTGTCAATAATTAAATTCAATACACTGACACATGACACCCCCCC
>KN884368.1:106987-121205 GCA_000934455.1 Apostichopus parvimensis
GAGGGTTTGTAAAGCCAAAAAATTTCTTGTACGCTCCGCGCCAAACAATGGTGGCGCTCCGCTTAGATAGTCTTGCTGGCAGGTTTGCCCCCCCACTTTCACAACTCAAATCCCGCCCCTGACTACCCATGTATAACCCAAACTGTGTTTCATCACTTACTTCTTCCTTCTGGACTTTGAATGAATATTGGAGCACTTATTCCTGGTATGTGTCTATGTTTGGACTGTTTTGCTGTTTGGTTAGGCAGGTCTACCTTAGCTACTGATGTTCCCCTAGGCCTTTTCTCGGGTCTAATGCCCTGCTCTGAAATCTCTTGATTAACCATTTCATCATCTTCATCATCATCTTCAAGTGATGTCATAGCAATATCTCCCACATCTGTTGAGTTGCTGGACCTTAAATTTGTTATAGTTTCATCTGATGGTGGGTTGGATTTCAATCTACAAAGTATATGATGAAACATTTTGTGGTATAAGTCAAAGGTCACTTGAGGTCAAGACCTAAGAACAATGTAAATAATATTTCCAGAAGGGGAATATTGATGTCATACAAGCCATGTTACTTGCCCCAAATGGGTTCAAGGTTCCAGGAGTCAAAAGGGCAACAGAGTTTAGATGTGTAAAATCTTATATACGCTATATATAACTTCTCAAGAATCGCAACTTGAAGAATGTTTGTACATAGATAATAGATTTTAAAACCTATATGAGATACAACAATTTTACAGCTTCTGCTAGAGGTCGAAAGATGTCAGAACCAGAAATACAACTCAAAAACACCAGGATCATTATTAAATACCCAGTTATGAAATTATTGCAATCATAACATCTCAGTGAACAAGAAAATACAAACAACGCAAGAGACTCACGTTGACTTTGCCTGAGAGTTTCCTCTCTTTGAAGACAGAAAAAATGTTTCTCCTTCATCTTCATTACTTTCCTCATCAATTTCCTCATCACTTTCCTCTTCCTTCTCCTCATCATGAGATTCTGATGGATTTTGCTCTGGCATATCTGATTTGTTTGCTTCACTTTCTTTTAATTCTTTGGTTAAGCTCTCGTCATCTTCGTCTCTTATTTTTTCTTCTTCTTTCCTGACTTTGTTGGGTTTTTTATGCCGTCTCTTTGACTGCAACAGATCTGGCGTGACTAAATCTGAAAAAAATAAAGACACAAATATGGAAGCATGTGAGATATGGAGAAGAAACTATCTCGTCAATAAACAAAATTACAACTACATGCATATAATTTGCAAACTCAACACTCAACATACTAAGAAGTATGCCTAAAATCAGCAGCAATTGTAATGTTACATATTAAAGATACTACCTTTGAAGGTGGCTAATCTCTTTACAAATACGGGATGTTTTATAAGCCGAGTAAGAGCCTTTTCTCTTGCTGTTTCCATCACCTGCAAAGAAAAAAAAAGAAGGGAGATCTACAACAAAGATTTTATTTGATATGTTATATATTTTTATCGTGGTGTAGAAGAGATGGTCGTTAATCTAAATGGATGACATTTAAGAGCTATAATCAAACTACAAAGTTTAAACAACTCACAGCTAAACCATTAACTTGAACTCATAAATATTATCAATTACTAACATGTTAACGATCTGTTGTGTATGTAATGTTGGCAACCACATTAAGAAAAAATGACAAAATCAACTGTATAAGATTAACAAATATATCTATTCTACATTCTCCTTCACTGGTACTCAGATTACACCTGCACAAATGTGACAATAAATAATAGCAATCATATTTTAACTATGATGATGGTCACCTCACAACCATATACGCTACTGATATAGTCTCCAAAGTACACTTTCTTGGTAACTAACTAGTGTGGCCTTAGAATAAGTTCATGGACAGTATACTGGAGGGTCAGGTAATAAATCCTCACCAGCTTGCATGTACACTAATGATATTAAAATCAATACACAACATGATGTTACCATTTGAAAGTCCCCAATTTCCTTAACAAATATAGAGTATACATATCAGAACAGTCTCAAAGTGCCTTACTACTACATTCAAATATATATCCGACTTGATTATGAAAAATACTTGAAAGGGTTCAAATGCATGGTACTGTAAAACCTCAACTGATAGCAGGATTTTCTAATAATTTACAGCATATCAAAATTCACTTTGTGGCTTTTATTCACCCTTAAATTCTCATCCTCAGTGACTTTCTCGTTGCAAACACAATCCTGAATTTACAACTGACCTCATTAGTGGTGCCAGTCTTCATCAAAGCTGAGTATGTGACATCATCAGGTACCCAGCGCTTCATGGCTTGAATAACTTCTACCAATCTATCACATCGTCTTTTGTTTTTCTCCAATTCTTCAGGTTTACCTCTGATGGTAGCAAAAGATATATTTTAAAGACTGAATACATTCAAGTTACATAAAAAAAATCCTCATTATATATACATATATATATCTAGATATATCTACATTTAAATAATTTTCAGTAAAGGCTTGAAGCAAATGATATTTGATTCTTAAAAGAGATGAGTCACCTATCTTGATCTGCAATTGCATTTGGCAATGGCAGAATTCCCCATTCAGCAGGTCATTTTTATTTACATGTAGCTACAGTATAACACTCAATATATTCTTTGTATCATTAAAATTGACTTACTTTTTGTTTCTTAACTGTTTTATTTGTCTTGACAGATTCTTCACCACTTGTACCTTTACCTTCTTTACAGTTTTCCTCATTATAACAACCTGGTGAAAACAAAGAAGAAATGTTACAACAATTCATAATATGATATAAAGTTGAAGTTTGTCAGTATCAGAGCTCCTATGATACTTCATACTATCAGGATCAGGAGGATGAAACCAATGTGAATGAAAATCAATAGTGCAGGAAGGATTTTCCTCGAACATATCCCAACAATTTCAACCAACATTTTTTACAAACCTATCATGTTGACATTCTCAGTCCTTAATTTTCTGCTCATATGAAAATACCTGACATGTAGAGGACTGAAGTGAGCATTTTGACTGATAAGGCCCATCTGAATTCTACCAATCTTAGATTTTTGGCTAGGCCCTAGATTACTTTACAGATGATTATTAATATGTGTTTCTGTATTTACAGCTGTATTGCGAATAGTGTCTCATAATATACAGACATGTATAGTCAGTATTGCGAAGTTCGGAACACTGCAAAGTTCGGACACCCCTAAGAAATACACGATTTCACCATGACAACCTATAGCAATAGCCAATTTCACGAAAAACTACGAAGCTACTGTACAGATACTTTCTCTCCAAAATGACCCGTGTGCAAGCATGGAGGTAAAAACAGACCTCCATGGTGCAAGTAAGTACTTACATATTTGTCAATAAAATGACGGAGATCTATGAAGTCTGTTATAATTACTGAGAGAGCAACTGCGCCACCAATTTTATCACCAGCGCCACACTGTGGGCCAGGTGTCCGAACTTCGCAATACTCTAGCAAAGAAATACAGTTCCACAATCACGAAGAATCTTCTTGGAATACAACGTGAAAACAGTTTGCAGGAAAGAACGTTTGGCCGTGTATCGTAATATAACACACTTCTTCCACCATATCAAGTATATTTTCAGGTGATTTATACCAGAAGATATAGTTTTGGGGTGTTTTAAGGCTTAGGTGTCCGAACTTCGAAGTGTCCATGCTACTACTATTATTGATTAGTGGACAGGTACAGTAGGCAGCTAAGCAAGTAAAGGATTGCAGGTGAGTAGTTAGGTCAATTAGCTTATTCATCTGGCATTAGAATAGGAAAGACTCGATTACAAGTTCACACCAACAGGCAATATGGCAATAACCATTTATTTATGCAATAAGAAACAAAGTTTCGTTTAACTACTACTAACAGCATGACATAGGTTACAAACATGTGTTGTGAAATTTCTAATCTCATTTGTAGAAATAACAACTCGCAACGATCGGTTTGAAGACAATGAAAGAATAAAAGAAGAAACTTACTTCGTTATTGAACTGAACTTTATCCATTGCAGGTTTCTAGAGAGTGGAAGCGAGGAGATGTTGGTTGCTCTGTGTCGACCTTTTTTACGTGAAACCAAACAGGCTGTGGTACTAGCATTTTCAACATAAATTCCTAGCAAATAATGATTCCGCATTACAGTCAGACTTCATTGAAAATTGCAGGCGCTTTATGTTACTAAGGGAACATTGGGGTATATCACCAGTGTAAGTGAACAAAAATTAGCGTAAAGTTAAGCATTTGCTTTCAAGAACCTGTTGACTGTCCAAACAATTAATCGGTTTACAAAAATATAACCAGTGAGTAATCAAAATTGAACCGCATTTGTTAGATTTCTGGGGCTGGGAGAAATGTGGTACTGGTACTGGTACAGTGGTAGCAAGGAGCAGTGCATGTAAGTGAGTCCCCAAAGGAGAGTCTGTATTCACCCAAGCCCGACCATGATTTGGACATGGGTGAGCAACTGTTACATGCAGGTTGCGGGTCAAAATATTTAGGAAACAACTACTTTAAAGTTTCAATGGGTTCCGTCTATACAGCCCAGGATGTAAAATCAATAGCAATCCTTTTTCCAGATGACAGTGCATGGTGTCAGTGATGTTCATTTTATTTTTCTCACACAGGAGCATTTAACATGATTCTCAGTGGCAGTGAGGGGGACAGGGTTGCAGGAAAAGCAGATGAACAGGTCAATGAATCAGAACCACCATCAACCTTTGAGGAATTTCTAAAGAAAGAAAGACTGGTTTGTAATTAACATTTTAAAAGGATATATATAGGGCAATAAAGACCAAAGTATGAAGCCATGAAAAACTCTCATATTACTAGGCTATTTCTGCATGTTTTTGTTTTAATTGTTTCCAATAGGGTAAATTTATGATAGAATGTAAACCTGTTATCTTCACATTTCATTCTCTGGCTTTTACCTTCCTCATTCCCTCATAACTATCAGGTAATTATAGTGGTGTCACTTTTAGCTTGAATCCATTTTAATATGAAGATTCTGCAGTCTAGCTATGTGATTGTGCACGCTAGGGATAAAGTTAAAGGAAATGTTAAGTATTTACAAATAATCTTTGCCAACAAGCAGAATATCAGTATTGCATGAATGAGTTACATGTGAAGGAGTCCAGCAATGTATATCACTGTATAGCAGCAGTTTAGTAATATTGATAATGATAGTCCAGCAGACTATCTTAAATGTTACTTCCAAAACATTCTCCCTTTTCAATTGTTATCTCAGATGCTTGGAGGTTGAGAAGCATTTTATGGCTTGTGAGCTGCTATCTTGAAGATATTTCCTATATAAGGCTGGATGCATCCTACTAGGCATGTCCACAGAAAGTGTTGTAAATCTCATAATGCTTGTTCTATTTCAGTTCTAGTTGTTTACTGTCTTACAGAGCGCATAACCACTTCTGAGGATTCAAACACCTTTTTGTTTTAAACCAACAGTCCGACTGGCCCGTCATCAATGACAGTGACACCAAATTTGACCTGGAGAGTGAGAGGAATATGTTGGGCTCTGTTGATGAAATCATTAAGTCCTTCAGAGAGCATGCTCGTATCCTTTGAAACAACTCTTCACACTCTCAGATATCAATTCTGTCAAAATATCTAGTATATATATATATATATTTTTTTGGGGGGGGTGGTCTGTTTAGGTTCAAAGAAGCTGAGGTGCCTCTAATGGATTCAAAGGCTTCTATTGTAGATATAACTTGTTTACAATTTTTTTAAATGGTTAGGTGGTTGTTGAAGTTTGTATGTCCAAAAAAGCTGTTTACCTGTTTTTTTTAAATATTTTGGAAGCCACTTTGTCTATGGGTCACCTGGTGTGGGAGGGGGATTTGAGTAATGTGAGGTTTTGTTCAAAATATTTTGTTTTTACCAAATTATTTGATTTAGGTACTCTTTATTGAGGTGAGGTAATGTTATGAGGAATAGTACAGTGGATTATAATCACAAGCTGGCTGGGCTTAAGTGTCGAGCTACACTAGATTGAAACCTTGTATGTAGATTATTGCTTTTTGTTTACAATATTAGATCTTGCCAATACAAGTAATTAAATGACACAAGTCACAGTGGATAAGGTAATGCCAGCTTGACTTCTGCTGTTTGGTTTAATTGCATCATTGTAATAAAATATGATATGAATGAACAAAATGGGAATACCTTTATCTGCATTCTCTGGAATCAGATTGTATCTGCATCAAGACTTCAAGAAGGCAGGTAATAAAGGGGGGGGGGGGGTAAAACAATTTCTGTGTTAATGGATTTGGCAGGATGTTTAGCGTATATCTATGCACCAAAAGTTAGAGTTGAACCTTGTTCCTGTGAGGAGGATATGTAAACACTTGGTTTTGTTTAGTTTTTAAAATCCTCATCAAAGTCAGCTTTAGCTTTGTTACATCCCAAGAAAGATATTGCAATTATTTCTTAATGATATGGATCAGCTGTTGCAACAAATATTCTGGATAACTTAGACACAAAGATAGACAACCTGCAGAGGAGGTTAGACGTCTATGCCCGTATGATGGTAACAGATGAGACGCGAGCAATAGGAATGGGAAACATGTTCCAATCACCCAGTTCAGGTAAGTACTGGTATATGACACCTGCTTTAGGCTAAACTTAAATAGCAAGTCATTATCGCATCTTTCCAGCTGAAGAGGGATATGGAATGGCTGATTTAGGAGCTAGCATCAAGAGTCAAGCTCGGAGAGGAGGAGGATGGAGGGGGGGGGTGTGGATTCAAGCTTGGAGAGGGGCATTCCAGTCTGCTCTTCTGATGAAGCCACTACCTTAGCAGCATGTTCCACTGAGTAGTTTATCCTACTATAGAATTTTCAGTCTGATAATGGAGTATTAACTGTCGTCTGTGCTGGCCTCAGATTTTAACAAGCTAAATATTGACAGAGATTTTGAAAGTTCTAATCCATCAAGACTTGATTAGGATTGTAATAAGCATATTAAATATCCAAGTTTGTAAACTGTCCTAACACATGCCACAAAAGTGTCCATTAGCTATAGGTTGCATCCAAAAACCCGCTGTTTGTACTGAACGGCAGGTTTTTTCCAGTTGGTTAGTTGAGTGATCAGTCATATAACAAACTGTTATCAATGGTGGCCCATTGTTGTTGATATTTCTCTCCTATTTGCGAGGAAGATGGGTGGGAGGAGGGGAGGGGGGGAAGGGGGGAAGTGAGAGGTCAATACGTATGACTCACGAGAAATGTTAAATGTCCTTTGAGTGTTTACAGGCAGTTCAGATGTTACATCCGTTACTGATGGACGAGGAATATCACAACATGATGAAAGTTGTTCACCTTCTAAATATTTCTACCCCAAATGACTGAGTTTAAATTGTTATGATATTTTTCACTTTTAATGTTTGGTATTTATAGGACCAGTTGTATACAATGCAGGTATGTATCCAAATAATCACAGAACCCTTCAACTTTTCTCCTTTTTTACATTCTCTGCCATGTAACAATCACCAATATTGTCTTCCCATGATTCAATTTACCATGTGTGTTGTTTCTACTATTGTATTCTTTAACATTAATCATGTACAGGCAAACCTTCACTCTTGGTGTTATAACCTTACAGCAACCTGTTACATATATGTTCAGGGGCGGGATTTGAGTTGTGAAAGTGGGGGGGCAAACCTGCCAGCAAGACTATCTAAGCGGAGCGCCACCATCGGTTGGCGCAGAGCGTACAAGAAATTTTTTGGCTTTACAAACCCTCCAGATGACCGGAAACGGCACTTCCCGAGTGCTCTAAGCTGCATGTACCCATCCTTGAAATATGGATCTCATGTCTGCAATTTGTATCTAGATAGTTCGTTATTGTTTAAAAATTTGAAGAGGATTGATAGTAGAACATATGGTCACTATCTAAGCGGAGCGCCATCATGGGTTGGCAAGGAGCGTCAAAATTTTCGATGAAAGGTAAAATTAACACCCATATAGGCTTTAAATTGCATCTAAACAATTAATGAACGTGTGTTAAATTTAGGGAGGACGGATAGAAGAACTTATATGGTGATGTACAACTGAAGCTTATACGTCACTATTTAGGCGGTGCACCACCATCAGTTGGCGCGGCGCGTCGAAATTTAAGCAAAAAGGAAATCCTAGATCAGCAAAAATGACACCTCTGGTAACAATAAATCGCATCTAGACAGTTCTTTCCCCCTAAAATTATTAGTATATTGTGCATCTGGACCGATCAAGAATATGTTCAGCACCCACTTCAAAATTCTCCCCGCGGTCCCCACTTCTTGGAGCACTTGGCAAATATTGGGGCTGAGCATTCCTTTACCCCCCCACTTTTTTCATGGGGGATAAGTCCCTCAAGTCCACCGGTTCCGTCGCCACTGAAGTCGAGAAGGGGTGATTTCGAGCAGTAAAGAAATTACATCAGCATATGCCATTGCATATTGTTGAATGACGCGGGGGGGGGGGGGCGGGTGTCATGTGTCAGTGTATTGAATTTAATTATTGACAAACCCAATATGCAAATCTGGCTTTCGTAAATCGTTTCTCTGGATTTAGTTATTCAACGCATTCAGTAGAGCAGAAAAGTTGAAAATCAATTCCTGAAGCTAGCACTGTAGCACATGCCGCGGATTCATCACATGCAGAATTGAATCGCTAGTGTGTTAGCTCCAGGATTCGTAACCTGTGCTGCAAACCATGTGCTAGCCCCAGCTCCAGTTATTCTGCATGCTACATGTTACGATCTCAAACACAAATTCGACTTAGATTCGAAACAAATAGGCCTATTTGATAGAGCTGTTGTGGGGGAATAATTTCGATTAGGGTTGTGCACATTTGTCTTCAAAAACGACAAAAAAGTGAACTAAGATTTGGGAAAAAGTGGGGGGGCAAGTGCCCCCTCTTGCCCCCCCGTAATCCCGCCCATGTATATGTTCATACTAGTGCCTGACAGGAAAGTTGAATTAGTCTGGTTCCAAACTTCCTATGACATATTACTTCCAAAGGGTATATAAATATGTAAAATATAAAATTTCAGTGGTTACATTAGAACTCATAAGCTGCAATTATGAATTTCTGTTAAAGAAGAACTATATATGTAGCATCAAAAACTTAGAAATTACTCATTTCATTTCAGCTGTTCATCATAACCGTCACCTTATTAGGCATATCAAAATGATAAATGGTGAAAAGAGATGAATTAAGTAGGAAAATGAAAGGCTAATTCAGTGTGGAATATTGTAAGACTTTCACATTTTACAATCTTTTATAACATTTTTAGCCTATCATTGATTTTTATATTAGGGTTGGGTAGTAACAATATCGTTCCATAACTCATTTTCTTTTTCCGTGTAACCTTGTTTCATAAACTCATATCAATTTAAACTCATATTTTTTTTTTTGTCATAAATTCTTTGAAATGAAATCTCAAACATTTTTCTTCCTAATCATATATTTTATCTTCGGCAATGTTTAAATTTGTTACAATTGCGTGAACTCATTTGACATTTTCCTTCTCACCTACAGTAATATGCTTAATATCTCTCCCAGCATTTTGTTTTGCAGTGTGTATAATTAAATTAATCTTAACAAAGCGTGTTAATACTCTGTACCTACTTTTAAATGGAAACATTTGACCATGAATGTCTTTAAGGAAAATATTCAAATTCTTAAAGAATTATCTTTAAATAGTGAAGAATTTTTTTATTTTTTATTTGCCATCAGTGGCAAGGTTTCTTATCAACAAGTTAACTGTTTCCTGAATGATAAACTAACACTAAAACATTCAAAATATTTGTTTACGTATCATGTTTGAGATGCAATTTCAGAATGTTTTTACAAGTTTCTTAAGTAATGACATATTTATCAACTTATAACAACTTGCAGAATAGCAGATAGGTTTTCTGTCTTCAAGGAAAGTTTATCGTTGAACTGAAAAGAGCCTTGAAATATGACAGATGTTGTTTCCTAATAATCAGTGGTTATTTGAGTATTCACATGCTTTAAAATGACAAGCTGTCTGTGAAGATATTGAATAGTAAATGTCGTCTAATAACGTCTTCGTATGCCATGGGGGGCCAAGGTTCTCATTATATTATTAATGTATGTTTTCTTACAAGTTACTAGGATTTTACATATATCAGAGGAATTCACAGCTTGTGTCATCCTTTCGTATTCAGTAATTTTGTGCCAGCTGTGGATCACCTTTACTTATTTTATATATTTAATAGTAATGGAGAAGGCAGCCAACTCAGATGCAGTCAGGGCCCATCAGAAGCAGAGCGGGAAAGATAAAACTACAGAGATGAGGGCCCTGATACTGGGAAGCAAAGCTAGGAGTGTGGAGGTAGGGTGTTCTCAATTTATTATGTAAATCATAAATAACTATGCAAATTTATACAGTACTCATCAGGCAAAACATGATTGTTTTTATAAGAAACAAACTTTCGACACAAATTTTCAATGCAAAATTATTCCCTGCCAAAGAGAGGATTTTAGTCCACTTTGGCAGAACATGCTTGTGACATTTATTCATACAGAGATCCACTTTGGTGAAAGTTGTTATTTGTTTCCCTTTATTTCTTACAGGTTATGACCTACCCAGGCTTCAAACCCACTGAACTAACAGAACTTCCACATGGCCTTGAAGCTCCTCAGTTATTAGACAGAGTAACACGGGCTCAGGAATTCAATGTAAGCTACATGCAGTTTATCTTTTATATGTCAAAAACTGTGTTATATCTTCAAATGGAAAGATTTTACAATTTTAAAGCTAAAAATGTTAAGTTCATCCATCAAATCAAACTTTTCTGACTTTGTAACATAACTTTTGAGACACAAAAGAAGATAACAGACTATTGAAGTTTTGTTGGAATGGTGAGAAAGTGTTCATGTTTTGAGTGTGACTTTCAGCCAAAAAATTTTTTTTTTTTTTTTATCCCAATCAGTCTGGTTTCAGTAAGTTTTGGAGGAAACTTTTCCAGTCCGAAGCTTCAGTTGCAGTCATGCAAGATATTTTCTGGTGGTTCTTTCTGGATAAGTATGAGGTAAGGCTAAGTCCTGTGAAATGACTGATATAAATGGTGTTATCAAACAAGTGGGGAGGGGAGATGGTTGGATGAGAAGGGGGAGGGGTGGGACTGAGAGGAATGAAATAAATATTTTCACTGGATGCTACCTCTATGAAATATTTCAATTCCATCTTCTCTTTCATCTGCAGAGACATCGTACCGAAGAACAAAGACAGATTTTTAACCGAATTTCAGATAGTTTTGTGGCTCTTTTCACAAGCGTCAATCCAGATATAAAAGACAAGTTTTTTCAGGTATTGTGTTAAATTTTGGAAATCAGTTTTCTCTACCATTTTGATTATTTTTCTTTAATCTCCATAATTTCACATGATTCTTTGGATAGATGATGTTGTTCTCTCTTCGTATTTTTGTGTAATAGTAAATATTCATGTAGCTGAAGTGTGTGAAATCACTAGAAATGTGTAAGATTAGGTACTAATAATTTGTCTTAAGAAAGGTGGCAGCAAGATACAAAATCTTCCCCAATTACAGAAGCTGAAATCATCTTCTCCTTGAGTGGGAGGTCAACTTATTTTCTGATCTGGTTTGTGTTTTATCTTTTCTTGTTTTTCCTGTAGGTCTATGCCGACTGTTTGGCTCAGACTGTCTTTGCTGCGTACTGGGAGGCATTTATTGATTCACACAATCGAATGGATGATCTATTTAAACAAGAGATTGTCAGCCTTTGCTCTGAATGGGTGGCTGGTGAGTTAACACAGTGGTAGAATATGGCTGATGCGGGAGGTGAGGAGAAAAATGGTGGAATGGGAGAATCAGACTAGTAACTTAAAACAAGAGATTGTCAGCCTCTGTTTGGTGTTGGGTAAATGGTTGGAATAGAGAGGAATAATTATGACAAGAGCATCATAGAATGGGATAGGAGATGGTGGAAGTGGTGTTGGGAAGGAGGGGGAGGGCGGGGAGGGGAGGGGGTGGAGGGCAGGGAGGGGGTGTGAGATGTGGGGTTGAGTACTTTACTGTTCAGTATGTCCCTCACTCTGAATGCCAATGAAATGCAATGGAAATGGATCATGCAGATTAAATTAGTTCAAACAATCACAAATATTATAACATTTCAGTGAGTGCTTCAAGCATTCTTGTACTCTCACTGTTACCAAATTTAACAATAAATTTGTTTTTTTTTTCTCTTCCCCTCAACATCAGGAGTGAAATCACAGCCTGAAGCCTACTCACATTGGAATGTAATGAAGTTACAGCCTAAGAGTATGAGCAAAGCCCAAGAAGTAGACCCAAACAAGGTCATCTTGATGAAAGATGGAAAAGTTAATCCTCAGGGTAAGTAGGAACATCCTCTCCTCTGTTGTCTAATTATGAAAAGCAATTTCAGAACTTGATAAACATTGTAAACCTCTCTCAATTTACATCAAATATATCTGTAAATATAACTAAGATAACAAGTTCCTTTTTCTTTGTAGCTGATTTCTCAATTAATTTTGAGTTGGTAGAGAGCAAGGATCTGAATGCTTTGGACTTAGCTGACCACCTTCCTCAGGGCAGTCGAACAGAAACGGCTCATATCTCTAGAAGTCAAAAATTGAATCCAAATGACAAGGATGCTCAAGGCGTTAAGAAGTTAGCTATCTCTCTCCCATTGACTCCCTGGGAGGTAGGTGATCTCAAAACGGCTCATTTTTTTTAAGCTTTACATACATACTGTAGGAAACAGTTTAGCATACATGTATCATTTTTACCATATGGGCATATGAAGCCAATGTTAGGGTTAATGGAAAGAGGATGGGATGGAATACTGACAAACCGACAAGCAATGTAAGCATCCTGAAAGTGGCACGGAGACAACTGCCCTCCTAAACTTTCATCTCTTATACCCTTATGTATTACTCTGATACTGGTTCAACTTGGAGAATTTTTATTATTTCAACAACTTGATGCTATTTCAACAACTTATATGCTATTTCAACAACTTGTAATATTATTTCAACAACTTCAACTCCTTCGACAACTTTTCATGTTACTTCAACAACTTTTCTATTATTTCAGCATCTTGTAAATGATTGGTGTTGGTGTAGTTATTGGTGATGGTGGTGTTGTTGGTATTGTAACAACTGGTGTTGTCCTTTGAAGTGTTGTTGATTGTGGTGGCATTAATATGTACTTTCTCTCTTTCATATACTTTTGACAGTCTCACCAAATTGGTCCAGGTCCTGAGTTTGAAAGGGTCCATTTCAATTTGCAAGGCCGTAGCCCATTGGTTGCCCACTATTTACATATGAAAGGACTCTCCAGCAATGAAACGAGGGGAAGAAATGTCAGACGAACAGAAGTATCGCGACTACAATATCCTTTTATAATTAATACCTTTCATTAATTTGTATTTTTTTCATTTCTTCACTAATATGTGGTTAATTTTTCATACTGAGAGCTTCTGATCTTCGACATCACTAGTCCAATTCCAAATATTAGGTGGTGATATCTAGTTACTCTGAAGTATTCGTGTATTTCTGACTTGACTTACCCATGAGTATGCACTTCTGGAGTTGACAAGCTGTCATCTCATTTTGTGAATGCCAAAAGGCTTACCATAAGTTGATCAACGTGTGTACCTCATGATTAAGAAAGAGATTTTCTCCTGGAACAAGGGAGAAGGGTTGGGTGATGGGGGGGGGGGGAGTAATACAAGTAGTGCAGTGTCTAGATCATCATGTCCCTAATGGGGTTTGTAATAGCAAACCTCCTCCAAATTGAGGTACGTACAAGAGATATGTCTTTAAGATTGTTTACTTTAATAGTGTAAGCTAGGTGTGACATGTGTGATATTTCTCCTGGAACCTTTACTTGATTAAAAAGATAAAACAATGTATTGTGCATACCCCCTCACTCAATATTACCTGCCCCCCCCCCCCTCACCTCCCTTGTAGGCAATGGTGGTTTAAATTGGTACTCTTTGTAGTTAACTTTATCTAGCATGAATCATGTCACCATCATATTTAACAGGTCTCTGTTGTAGAGACAGGTACCCTTTAAATGTGGAGAAGGCATCTAAATTAATTTATTCTTCATATATTTTCCTTGAATATTATAATTTCCACATCACCAGCTCCAACTTACCGTGAGGTTATCAGAGAAACAAAGAAGTTCTCCAAAGCAGT
>KN884368.1:133408-147362 GCA_000934455.1 Apostichopus parvimensis
GTATTAGAGACCTAGAAGTTTATTATGTTTAGTCTATCTTGCATGTTGCATAACACAGACCCAATGCTCATATTACACACAGAAACTGACATTCTACAAGGGTAATGTCATCAATGGAAGAAACCTTAAACCTTAAAGACATTATTGTCAAAGTAATACAAAACAAATATACATATTTTTTTTTTATTTTCAAAGGACTTTAACCCTTGGGTTGACTCCTCTTGCCCCACAAAATGTTCAATCATAATTTAAAACCTGTTATCGTTAACTCTGCAGTCTAGCAAAGAATATGGTTTTCTGGAACAATACACAGAAGAGATACAACACAAAGTGGATTATAAATGTCACAGTGGAATGGCTGACTCCTGAATAATCATTTTCATTAAGACTTGTGACACCTAAGGATGAAACATGACCAAATGAATCTTATGGTTAAAAAATATACTTCCCAATGAAATGATGAATGTTTTACTAATGAGATGTGAAAATGAGTGAAAAAAAGGTGATTCAACGAAAGATATGAACATTCATGTTGACCAATGAAAAGCAAAAAGCCAGGAAGGAAGGAAGGAAGGAAGGCAAAGCAAAGTATGTGATAAATGATGGTTCCAATTCAAGTCTGCCTTGTCTGTTGGTAATACCTACTCTGAATTCACCGTTCAAGGATATATTACGCCAATCAGCCTGTGGAGACCGGGGGGTCAAAGGTTTAATACAAAGAGAGATTGAGACTGATGTGGTTGTTGTTTTGACATCTATGAATATTCAACAGAATAGTTATGTAGCAGAAACTTTGTGAACAGAATAACCTTTCCGAGTGGCACGATTGCGGGTCACAGAAGAAGGATCAATGTGGAAGGTGGGAGGGGGAGAGAGGGGAGAGAGAACACTTTGAGGCACAGAAGGTCATGTGACTTTCTTTTGAGGGGGCAAACCATAAAATTACCTCAAAACATTCCAACTAAATTCATCCTCTATGCCTTCCATGCAACAAATTCCAGTTTATTTTATTAACAAAAGGGTACTTTTCAATAACAAATTTCTTTAATTCTTCAACAAAAGGGAACCTTTCAATCAACAAAAAATAGGGAAAATGGTACTAAAATGGGGAGCTTTTAATTTATGAAAAGGAGGTTTTGAGGTTATTTGCTAATCTCCCGTGCCTCCCAGATCGGCCCATCCCTGGGAACAATCCTATGACGGAGGGAAACAGATAGCAAAGTTTGGAGGCGAGTGGCAAACAACGGGAGTCATACTTCATGATGGCAGGGGTATCACGTCACGACAGTCACAGGCAAAATTGAGAAATCAAAAAGTAAAATTCACTTCAATATAAAAAGGGTTGTGAAATGCCAAAAAAACAAAGAAGAAAATAAACTTATGAAGAGTAAATTATAAAGGAAAATACATGAGCATTAAGTAGAGTGGATGTACTGAAGATAATATATGAAATAAAAAATGTTAGCCCAAAAATCTTTCTTGCAAGTTGTGCTTCATAAGATAACATAAGCAGCTGAAGAGTTTGACTGTTGGATAATACAAAGCTTATCGTGATGGCAAAACCACGGTGCAAGCTGTAAGGTTACGTGGAATGGAATCTAGTAGAATGAAATTTTGGCATAATTTGTCTTCTAAAGAATACAAAATATATATGTTGCCTTCTTCCTTTTAAATAATTTTTTTGTTATTAAAGGAAAACTCACCTGATTAAAACAGAAAGCTGGTATCCTATCCTGCTCTTTGTGAATAATTCTGACTTTTCCACTGCGTGGAGCTTTGGACCGGCTCTCCGATCCGCTATCGGTATAGATGGCAGAATCGGTCTGAGTGTAGGGAGGAAATTAGGCTTCAAGTGAATACCCCATCAAATGATTTAAGGACAAAAATACATGATTTTAATAAGAACTTTAAGTGATAAAACAATGACTAATATGCAATTCAAACTAATATTTCTGGTGTGATGGTAGCTGATGCCAAGTCCCAGTTTTGTTTATTACATGATCACTAATTGAGGAGAAAATTGAGGAGGCAAATATTGATATTTTGTAACCAGCACTGAATCCTGTTATAGTCCATACGGCAGACATCTTGTTGGGAAAAATTAACTGAAGTTACGATGCTGATAAGGATGCTGATAAGGACGAAGGTTTTTATTAAAGCTCTCTACTTTGATAGATGGAAATTAAATAAAACAAATAAACATGTTGAGGAGAAGAGGAAAAATACTGATCAGCTGGTTACAATGCCATAAAATTTCCAGCAATTTCCATAGCAATGCAGAGACACACCTGGTGGGTATTTTATCTCTTCTTCAAGACCATCATATTCATCATTACAACATTTCCATTTAATAACGACAGATGTATCTGAATCAGATGAATAAAATGGCCAAGTGACAACAAACTTGAAAGATATCTTTTTCATTTTCTAAATTATGGGAAGATATCTCACCTCGTCTGTCTTATTCTTCTCAAAGATGTACTTAATGAAGACGTCCTGGATTGCCTCTTGTCTCACCAGGAAGTTCCAGTACCTCTGAACGGATCTGACCGCTTGACTGGTTCCGCTAAAGTAAGAAATATGATAAGGAAAGTTGTAAACAAAATTGAAGCACTCACAGAGAGAAATCTTGAAAGTTTAAGCAGTGCAAGACAACGACGTATTCTGACAGATTCATACAGCCCAATAACCGGGTCATATTTTTTATTAAAGTTGAAGTTTCAACAATTCTAGTACCGTTCATTAGAAAAAGTTTTGAAACATAAAATAAAAAATACAACTTCAAATGGACAATTTTTGGCCAACTATATGTTATTTCTAGGGAGCCTTTCACTAACTAACTTCTCAGCAAAACACATTTATGAAAACACAAACTTATCATACCACATTCTGTTTACGAACAAAACTTCAAAGACGCTGCCTGTGAGAGAATTTAAATCGTAGCTTACTTTCTGCCGCAGGGGTTATTACTTACGTGAAAGGAGTATTTGATGGTTCGAGGAGACCTTTGTATCTCAGGATGGATGGGCCTGACATGGTCGGGTTTGGTGATACCATGTAACACTGTTGTAGGTACTCTGCCGGTGGACCAGCAAACAGGTCTAACCTATCCACTAGAGCCTTCTGCCACTGCTCTAACAACTTGAGAATGGAATGAAGTATCGGTGAGGCCACTGGAAGCTCTGTCAAGGAAAAGAGAATTCATCAATGACACGCATGAGGCCTGACATATGAGTAGAATTCATTGGAAAGCAATATTTCTGGTTTGACTCCAGTCAAAGGTCAAATCGAAGGTCAAATAAAATCTGGGTTCCTGATTGGGTTTTGAATCTGAATATGTGTGATGAGCAGAACCCGTTAACCAATGTAGCTAGTAGTTATGAGACGGATAGGAAGGTTGAATGGGGGAGTGTTGATTAAGTGGGGGGGGGGAGTGTTGCTTAAGTGGGAGGGGGGTTGATTTAACTGTGGGAGGGTTGATTAACTGGGGAGGAGGAGGGGAGGTTATTAAATACTCAACCTACACCAGGATAACACTACAAACATATCTGTTCCTAGTCTCAGCATGACTAGAGATTACATATATTTCTTCTACGTACAACAACTGGAATAAAGTTCAACCTCTTACCTGCTAATTCAATCCCGACCGACGGTAAGAATACCTGGAGTTTCTGTAGGGCCAGTCGTACTGTTGTGTACCTCATCAGACACCAGCTGTAAGATGTAGGGTCAGAGTACTGGTCACACCCCTCTGTTTGATTGGTGCCTCCTCCTGCAAGAGAGTTCCCTTTGTAGGCACCCTCGTAATCATCATCGTCATCGTCATCGTAGTAGTCATCTAGAGAACTGTCATCGCTGGCCTCTGAGTCAAAGTCGATGTCTCCCTGCATGGCCTCAATGTGCGGCTAGAACAAACACATGATCAAGAGTATTATTATTATTTAACATTATAAATGTACTTTTCAATTAATATTACATTATTTACTACTGTTTTGAAGGAAACAGAATAAATGAGTTAAGGAATTACATCAACAACACATAAAGAATTGGATTTTGAATTGGAAATGTTTTTCCTGAAGAATTAGTACAAAATAAAGGCTTTGTTGGTAACAGAAATGCTTTCAAAATGAGCAAAACAGTGAACAAGTGGACACAAAGTTAGTCTAAGAGCAGCATTACTTTATCATGAGATAGAACTGCTTTGTGGAAGTCAACAAATAATGAGGTTTTGCATCAAATACTACTTACCACTCATAGCAACATCTTACTCATCACCATAGCAACCAACCTACCACCTTCTTCAGACTCACCTTGACCATGAAGTAATCAATGATGCTGGTCTCGGGAGCGATGAACACCTCCCTCTGTACTGGCTTCTCCTCGGACATTGAAGTCGGATTCCTTCCGCTGCTAGCCTTGCCCATCAACTTGAGTGTGTACTTGTTACGCTGCTGGCTGACCGACTTATTGACCGGGACCGTCTTTTGAGCTAGAGCAAAATTTAAAAAAAAATGTAGTGTTACTGATCGATACAGTCTTTCCTGCTATTCATCATGAAAGTATTGCTGCTGTGACTGACACATCAAGTCCTTTGACTTATTTACATTCAATCAGCATTAGATTCACCATTAACACACTTCAGACTCTAAAAGACTTGTCACATCATCTCGGTCAGATAACAAGGACACTGTAAGAACTTCCCCTGTAGACTATCGCATAACGATCTAAAACTCTGACAAGAATAAAAGAGGCTAGCTGAACCTTTTTGTCCAAGATGTCTTTCAAAGCATTAAACAAGGGAAACTGTCAACTTCCAGATCCAACAGAGGAAAAATCAAAATAAAGTTTATCTCTATTAACTGTACTTTTTCTCTGTAGGCAACAATTCTAAGGGTAAATGTAACAGCTGTGAAATAATCCTTATCTAGCATAATTCAGAAAGCCGATAGTTTACAGAACTTATCTGCCAGACAAGTACAGCAATATTAAAATATGTACCCAGAGTTCAAAAGAAATGGCCAACCTGTTTAGATCCATGGTCTAGGTTATACATTAGAAGTGTTAGCAGGTAGCACAACACAACCAACTTTTAACCTGAAACTTGTAAGTAGCATGAATATATATTTGCTGTTGCTAAGAGCTTGAGTTCTAAGATGTTGAAGACCTTGCTCAGATTTTCTCTTTTTTTTTAATGGAAAAACACCAAAATTCATGTTAAGTATCAGAATATCTCACAGATCCTAAAGCATATCCTTTGCAGATCCACCGTATTAGCTATAACTCACTTTTTAGTGACACGAGCATAGTCCTAACAATGAAAACTTATTTTGCATTTACATCATATCATCTTACTTTCCATCGATCAAGTTAATAATGTATCAATCATATTTTAACCTACCCATTGCTTGCTTCCTCTCTCTGACCTTTGCCCCTCCTCCAAAGACTGATGCCCAGAGTCTTTCGTTCAGCCTGTGCCCCATCAGCCTGTACAGCTCGTTTGTATTGTGCGTGGACAAGGCACGGACAAAGAGACTCATGTAGATGGATAACAGGCCCTCGCATAGTTGAATATTCATAGGGGGGAGGTCACTGTCTTTCTCACTGGATAACAATGCTTGTAAAGTAGCCACCCCTAAAATGAGGAAACATTTTGTAAGATAAAACTTATATAAAACAGAAAGTATGCAAATATGTAAATTAATTTTACATAAATAAACCTCCTTTAGTCACCTAATATGAAACAAGAATACCAATTATTACAACAATTATTTCCATATTAAGTCAAGACATATTAACATATATGAATGAAAAAGACAGAGGAGTCTGTACGTATGGTAATAAATACTCACAACATGGGAGTGTGTACTATGTGGAAAAACAATGTTCACCGCCCAATGACCCCTCCCCCCCCCCACCACTTTACTTCTTGTTATAACATACATTCATTTGCACTATTTTGTGACTATATGAAATCTAAACATCAAAATTACATAGAAGCCAATGCAACTAAAATGAAACACACAGTATTTGTCAAGAAATGAAATTAACATCTATGCTACAACTGCTCATATCATTAGTCACTGCTGACTAATGCCCTCGCACTCTGCAGCGGAGAAACTTTCAGACTTCACGTTCACATACATTTCAAAGTTACTAACGCAAATGAAAAAGTATTCACTGATGCTATGGAAGTCATTGACATATTGCGATGCTATTCTCCCCAACCGTACCCACCATGCATACCTGCCAGACAGACACATTCCATCAACTCTGGTTGACAATTCTCAGCAAAACTAATTTCCTCCCTTTCTCATAACCTACATTAGCTATCAACTCAACAACTCACCAGGCCATTTACTCGGCTGGGAAGAAACAGTTAGTGGAACGTCACCGCTGGGCACCCTCCTTTTGCGATTCACACTCACAAGATTACCAACTCTGTAGAGGACGTTAGCACTGCCACCGGTGTATACGTCCATTCCAGCAGCTTTGGATTTGCTGACAGTAGAGCTGTAGGTATCGCTGTCACACAGACTTTGGTATATACATGCAGAGAGTGCAGCACTCAGAGATGACAAAACTGGCAAAGTGGACGCCTTCCTCTGTGGACTGGGAGGAGCGGTGAAATCCAAGACTGTGAGAAGGATACTATGGATGAGGTGCCTCAAATGAAGCACTGGGTCGGCCACGACTGTCTTGGAGCTAGCCACACTGGCTGAAAGAAGAGGCAGAGTGGTTGGTAGAGGGAGAGGAGAGGATAACTGCTGGGCTACTTTAGTCTCTTGTTGCACCTCCTGCATCAGAAGCACCAACTCCATGCAAACTGATGCAAGCCCTCCCCCGTTTTGGCCATACAGTAGACTGTAATTGACAATGGTTCTAATTAAATGATGGTTGTCATGGAGCCATCTTTTCCTTCTGACGGCTCTCTGCCTCTTATCCTCAAAGTCTGTCCTCCTTGCTTGAATGATTTCATGGAGAGATGCGGGATCATTCTCCAGGTCTCTGTCATAGTCGTCCTCTTCCTCCATCCTCTCGTCGGGTGCTTGGACGAGAGGGCCGTAATTGCACAGAAGTTTCAAGGTTTCTACTTGTCTCTCCAACCAGACATAGAGCTGGTACCTCAACTGACCACCATGGACTTCAAAACCGGTGGCTAACGTTCTTAGCTCTTCCATCATCACCTTCAGACAACATGTGAATTTTAATTGCTGTGCCATGATGTCCGACAGTTCTCCCTCTACCTCGCCACCTAATCTCTCCTGATCTACTTTGGCAGCCTCATCTTTGTCTTTGCCTGCCACTGCCATTTTATCTTCGTCACCACTACCATCATCGTCACTACCATTATCCCCCGACTCATCCCCCCAATCTAACTCCAGTTTTTCATCAAATCTACCGCCAACAGGCTGACTCCAATCTACGTCCATTATAGAACCACCACCACTGCCCCCGCCTCCATTGGTCAACCCGACCGGTTTACTCCAATCCAAATCGGCCGTAGTTTCTTTGAAAGACGATCCTGTGGTGCTTTTACTGATGAAGCCCTCATCGATAGTACCCGATGAGATCAACTGTCCGTTAGTCTTTTTCGAGGTTATCTCGGAATTTCCTTGACGTACCTTTGGAAGATGAGAGAGTACCTCTAGAGCCAGCAAGGGACAACCAGCTGATGCATGCATGTGAGCCGTGGCAAAGAAAAGCCTTCTCTCTTCGGGTGTTATCTCATCATCAGCTGTCCCTCCGTCAAGCACCGATGCCTTTGCTAACACTTTCGACACGGTAAGAGCGTCCTCAGAACCGACCGTTTGCCTCAGGACGATCAGAGGATGAGTTCTCAAGTAATTGTAAAAGTTGAAGACGTCTGGTCTATTTCTTGCTTGTCCATTCAGCTCGCAATCCTTGGTTAGTTGTGACGGCGGTACCAGGAGGGTATCCAACGCTTGGATGTAATCCTTTAGTAACCAGTGGGCCATGCTCCTCATGAATGGGTCCTTATGAGGAAATTGATTCTCTATCGGTTTTCCAGAAAGATCACATCCCAGAACCTCCTCATATATGATTTTCTTTTGCGCTTTGGGCATCTCCAGGTCCTCCTCATACAGTCTGGAAATGACCATTGCCAATTGGATATCTCCTAAATTATTCAGACACACCTCCACAGCATCCTTTAAGGACCCAGCTAAGAGGAAGAAGGCAGCGGCATGCTCGAAGCGTTGTCTCCCAAGAAGAGCAAATGCATTCTTCAGGGCCGCCTTCCGCCAACGTTCCTTCTTGAAATCGTTTCTGAAGAACGAGGTCATCTTCTCGTCTCGGATGGATCTGTGGATTTATCAAGATCAAGAACCAAACTTCGTTGATGAAGTACATACCGACCACACACCTTAACTAATAACAAGTCTAAGAAATTTCAGAAACAGACTGTCAGATGCTGACTTAGCAGTTATAATAAAAAATAATTAAAAGATTGAAAAGACCAATGAAACTGTTAGGCTAGATAGGCTAAAAAACCAGAAACCATTGGGCAGAAAGGACTTTGATACTGATCGTCGATTTTAGAATTATTCTAGCCAATCATTTCTTTGCCAGGAAGAAATTTGCAAGACAAAGATATGAGCAAAAGCACAGATCAAAGTCCTTCCTTGAAAATCTTACTTTTTGAACCTACAAGAGTACTTTCTACAATCAGAAATGTTATATGATGATTATTAAATATTCTAAATTAATACTGAACATCAAATAGCTTAAACTCTATCTCTGTAAACAATCATTCAAATCTTTTCTCCTTGAATAAAATGATGAAGGTCACAACATTCCCATTCCTTCCTCTGCTTCTTATTCTAAATTGGGAGGGTTATTGGTGGGGGGGGCATGGGGGGTAAAGTGTTTCTACCTGAAGAGACCCCAGAGTAGAGTTTTCTTCTTCATCGCCAAATAGAACAGAGCTGCATCCAGAGGGTTCTTCTTGGCCTGAAACTGAGACTTGGCGACCTAACCGAGAAGAAACATTGGCTACGTGAGTGATGAATGGTTAACGGATTCTACATGTTACTATTGACCTTTAAATGGAATGTCATCCCTAGTGGTCAGAGCTTCTCTCTCTATCTTATTCGTTGTTTTATTCACATTACTGTGCCCATTTTTATGTATATTTATATTTTTATGTTCTTTATTGTGGTTTATAACCCTGTCTCATATAATTTTTTACTATTATTGCTGTTGTTATTACTTTTAGGTTTTCTTAAGTTTGGTTATTTTATATTCCAGGTATTGGTTCTTTTGTACAGTGCTCTTGACCATGTTTTATTTCATGATAACAGCACTTTAATATCTATAACTATTATTTATTATATCTTCTGTCAGTGTGACCAACCTTCCAAACGTAAAATGAGAGTTATAAATCTAACGGTAACCACAAGACAGTAACTTTAATCCAGTGACTTTTCCCCAGTTCTGGTCCACGAAGAAAAAGAACTGTTTGTTGGTGATATTGAACAGTCCAACTGCTAGATTGTACAATATTGAAACACATAAAACTACCTTAATTTCATCTTAACTAACAATTTATGAAGTTACTCATCAAAGACATTAACAGATACCAGTAGGTGTCTTCATATAAGCATACACCCTCAGCGATTTCCTTTTTTCCTCTTTCAAATGTCCTTCTGGTTTTACGTTTTACGATTTCGGAACTGATGATAATCAAATGACTTTCCCTAATTTTCACCCCAATGCCACCATTTGACAAATCAACATGATCTAACCTTCTCGATGCATCTCCTGAGGGTGGTGTTGTTACGAACCCACCATCCTACCCCCATGGCCCTGAGTTCATCCCAGACAGGTTCTCCTTTCTGCATACTGGGTAAGAGGGAGAGCAGTTCTTCTTCAGCTTCAGAGTGAAATGCCCAGATGAAATGAGATGAAACTAATCCCTGTCTCTTTAAGTTTTGCTGCAAAGTAAGAAATGTATGAAACCAAACTTTTTATTACAAAATGTAAACCTAGAGTGATGGCCATCCAGATGGTGGTTACTTGCCATATAATGGAAAATAATTAAGACCAGCATAAAATTAGACAATTTCTGAAGAAAACACATTATACATCATATGATCTGCACCATAGCTATTATGCACTTATGACATAAATCATCATTGTGTGGAAAGAGTCTTTCCTCAAAAAGCTCTGTTATCCAATCACAGCCGAGTAGTCTGTAGCCATCTTCCATGCATCATTGCGGGGTCCTTTGTCTATCTCTCTTCAGTGTGAGCAAGTCATGTTTATTCTGTCATGTTTATTCTGTATGTTATTCTGCACTGAGATCCTGTCAGTATGACAAACCACATACTATTAAATATATCACTACATGAGGCCTAAGTACAACTCTACTTTTGTACACTGCTTTGACATCAAACACTAAACTAACTAAATAAGAGATTAAGCACCTGTTGGGGTAGTGGCAATGACTTGAGTAATCCCATGTAGAACTTCATAGCCAAAAGGAATCGAAGACCACACTCATCCAAAGTTTCCCCTGAGGAAGGGAAATAAAAAAACACAAAGAGAGAGATATTCATAGCGGATTGGAAGTATAGAAGTGATCAGATGTACTCCTGCTTCAGATGTTTAGTTCAGTACAACCACATGCAGAAAGATGCAGTGAATAAATACAATAAAATGCACTAGAAGTTTACAAAAAAAAGAAAAGCATGTCATGAAAATGTTGAACTCTTATTGTAACAATACATTTATATTAACTCACCTGCATGTGAATTGTCCATGTTGTCTAGATCAGCATAACCAGCCCCTTCCCTGCCGATAGCTGTGACAGCCGTCCCTGTGCCTCGAGTGGTGATCTCAGTCTTAGTTGTAGCCAGTGTATCTGCCAGGGCTAAGAGATGCATCTGGTCTTGACCAGACAGACCGGGTAGATGCATACGGGTCAGATAGTTGGCCAGTAGCTTAGCTTGTCCGGGTCCAAAATACGACGGGTCGTTCATCTTTCTTCGGATGGTGTCACTGTTGTGGTTCTCCTTGTTGGGTGTATCAAACATATCCGGGGATAAGTGTGGCGACTCCAACCCAGAGGCAAACAGCTTGGAGTAATCTTGAGCGTTGACCGTGGAGGGTTGGTCATAGTCGGCCGAGATGCTACTGGTGCGGTCTCTACTGGCTTCTTCCAGCATTGGCGATGAACAGCTATCAGCTGCGAGGAGGGCATAGAGGGGAAGGGGCGGTACGGACACCAGCTCGATGTAATCCACGCTGTGCATCTCTTTGGGTTGCGACTCGACCGGACTCGTAGACAACGTTAGAGACCGAGAGAATGCCTTGAGGTCGTCCTCCTCAAGATCGAGGGAACTCTGCTGGCTGGCGGTGTCTCCGTGAGAGATTGCACGCTGGACCGTGTCGTCTCCTGCGATACATCGAACCAGATGAGAAAGGATTGCATTGACCCTGTTGATTTTGCCACAGTTCATTAGCCCCATCAGCTGTACTGGGTGGTACTGGGGTAAGACTGGGCAGGACTTGTACGAGTTTTCAAAGAGTCCGTCATCTACCTCTTCCTCATCCATGCCGGGGTCTGTCTTGCCTAAGTCTGGAGCATCTTTCGCAAGTTGCGTCACATCGTTGTAGGACTGTTCTCTCTCGGACCTCGACATTGGAAGCGACTGAAGGTTCACTGAAATGAAGGACTCGTTCCGAGATAATCCCAGAGTAGATCCTGCTGCTTCATCCTTCTTAGCTTTCCTCTTCGATGATGAGATGGCTTGTTTCCTCTGTTCTGGGTTACCCCATTGAGAGTACACATGCATTTCATTTTCCAGACCCACTACGAGAATACCAGCTCTGACCCAGGAGAGCATCTTACTGAAAGGGGTGACCCCGTCCACGCAAGTGAGTTTCACCCTTGCCAAAGGTACCCACTTGGATTTGCAATCTTCATCCTCGTGTAAATTAGGTGTAAATATGGTGATCTTTGACCCTAACCCAACAGTCAAGAGATGGGAGCCATCTTCCTTGGAGGCCCAAGCTAGCTGAACAGGAAGCTTACTGGCATGCATCCCTCCACCACTACCAAGGGAATCTAGCCCCCTCTGATGACCTCCCCTGTCGTCCTGATCGTCTGAGAGGCTGAGGAAATCCTCTACCTTTGAACTTCTTTTCATGGTCTTGTATCCCATTTCAGTTGCAGGAGTTGGGGTATGGTTGTCGGGGCTGACGTCCATCTTGTCGAGGTTCAGTCTTCCCAGAGTGATGGTATCCTCGTGAATCCATTCAGAACCACCGGTCGATTCACATTCATGGATTGAGACTTCCAGGGGGATTCTGCCATCTCCAGTGGAAGAATCCGTCCTGTACGCACAGGCTATCCTGCCATTGTATGCACAGCTGACAGCTATCGGTTTGCCCTTGACCTTCAAAACACTCCTAGTATCCTCTCTGACTATTAACTCCCACTGCTCCCACTTGTAACAGGCTCTCGCCAAGCTATCATCCACAGCCTGCGGCCCAGAGGAGCCATCCGATTCCAGAGAGGACGGCCCTCTCTCGTTCGTCGGGGACCCAGTATTACTGCCCTCCTCCATGTGACACGTCCAAAAGCGAAGTTTACCGTCAGAGCAGGCCGTGCTCAACAGGTAAGGAGCAGCGCAGGCTGGATAAATACATGATGAGCTCAGGTGACCAGCGGCAGGACTAGCTTTAATGATTTCAACACCATCTGGTAACTCCAACACCTGGGAGCAAACCCTGCGTGAGTACGTCCTCAGTCTGGTCCTGATCTGGGACACGCTGATGGAAGGATTGGCTCTAGTCGAGTCGGCCACGTCCGTAGAATCCGAGGAGTCTCCATCCATTGCATCCATGGAACTGTCATCTTCATCATCGCTACTGTCCGCAGCATCATCGAGAACTGAAGGTAAAATGGACAGAAACATATCTCTGTATAGGTACATATTTATCTCTGGGAAGGTTTACTAGCAGCAAGTTTAGATTGAACATGTTAATTTATCACTAATTGAAGAACCTTTACTATGGTTAATTTCACAGATACACAGTTATTTTGTTGTCTTGAAATTTAATAGCCATTGCAAAGGAGTAGATATTCAAAATCAGAGGAAATACTGAAGTGACATCCTCTCAATGTATCGTCTCATTTCAAATTGTAGAAGTCAATTACACTCAGAAGGAAAGAAAGAGAGAATCAAACAAGTGTAACTGCAGAGAATTAATTATTGCTTTGGCATTGCGTACCCTTCGATTTGGTAATTTCAGTCTTGAGTCTGATGTACCACATGTGAATAATGGACTGGCCTTTGGCTTTGCGATCAATCACCACCAGGTAGAAACACTCGTCGAATTGATTGGATTGGAGGGACGGAAATGAAGCGATGTCTGGATCACTGTGACTTGAAGGTCCTCTCTGAGTAGCGCTCTTAGGCTGACCAGAGATGAACTGCTGATGGAAAATGTGCATCAGTTGCACATTTTGCCAATTCTGTGAGAGGATTTCAGATGAAAATACCACAAACTGAAACAATCAAATCCTGTATGTCCTTGCATTCTTAAGTTTCGATGAAAGCACATATGCCCTTGTTCTGACTCATGGCTTCTCTTTTCCATCCTCCCTCCCCGTTTCTCCTCTGTTCTCTCTTCCCATTTTGGTTCCCTCTTCCTCCCCTTTTACACTACTATTATCTTCTCCCATTTCCATTCCCTTCTCCCCTCTGGTATCCCTTCTCTTCTCTCATCCCATTCTGGTTCCGTCCTGGCATGACGATTCACTGAATGGATGCAGATCGGAAAACTATCAAATTTAAACTCCAAACGATCTGAACAACTCCAAGGAATCAGAAACAATCTAATAATGTTATAAGGCGTCATAGTTATAACAGCTGACACATAACTGTCAGTTTCATCTGACAGTCCACATTATTTTAGGGGCGATCCC
>KN884369.1:34138-46992 GCA_000934455.1 Apostichopus parvimensis
TTACATTTAAAAAAGTGCATTTATGAGTAGAGGATTTCACAAAATAGGTCCTTCGTAAAGCCTATATTGCAGCATCAAGTACGAGTCAGAATACATGATTGTCGACTAGTCCCATCCAGAACAAGCACTATAGAGACTAAGACCAAGAACGGTTAATATGTGTTCGAAAACAAGAACGAAAAATCCGAAACAGAGACGGGATGCACGGTGGATGTGAACTTGTGTGTGTTGCATCTGATATATAGCACTGAAGTAATGATCTGTGTATTAGACTACGTATTATCCAGTCACTTCAATCGATGAACATCAGCTGTTTAAAGTTCATTCCTCAAAAAGCAAAAGAAGTGTAGAAATATTTCATAAGGTGATAGCAGTGTTCTACAACAGTCTATATGACATATCCAAATTAATGTTCCTTACTTCATCGTTCATAATACAAATCACCAAATACTAGGGTCATAAAATTTCTACATTTGGCTTATTTAAATTTACAGATGTGGTTATTGGTGCTCCTTATGAGGATGATGGTGCTGGTGCTATCTACATTTATCTTGGTGCAAAAGACGGTGTAAACCCACACTTTTCGCAGGTACGCCTTATTCCTTAACAGTTATACAAAATATATGATCAGCACCTTCATACGTCTATCGGGAATATATGAAAAATTGTCCTTAAATTTACGCCTTCGTTAACCGTATGGAATAATAATACTATTTAAGAACATATTAAATAATGTAACTGATTATCGAAACTGGGTTCAAATTAAGTCTTTTTTCTTTAACGACATACGTTTTACGGTTATTTTCTGGATTTAAGTTTCGCTATAGCTGCACACTTTTAGAATACCATGCGTTAATAAACTTAGCATTGTTGATTTGTCAATGCAGGGGTTTGCATATGCCTCCCAACAACTTCCTTCTGACTGCTAGGTCCTTCCACATAGTAAATTTGCATATGACCATTCAATTAAGTTATTGTATCTTGTAAACTAAGAGTAGTTATTGCATACTTCCACTGACGTTTCTGTTTGATGGTTTGAAAAATCACCAGCTCCAGATAAAAAAATATGAGAAAAGGGGAATTTTTGTACAAAGACAATCCTATCTTTCTATTTCCACTGTAATTGGAAGAAATTAAAACCATTGCCAAACTATATTTACATATAAAATGGGATCATGCTAGACCTAAATGTTGTTATGCATTTTGGTAGCGACGTTGCCCGTGAACTTTATGTTATCTTTATCTTGCAGGAAATATATAGTTTCAGTTTTAGTTAACGGAGACATGAATCATTTGAAAGATGTATAGTTTGTGTACAAATGTATGTATTAGCATCTCAAGTAGAAAATGAAGCCACGTTTGGCACCCAATGCTGGTATTGACTGATATCGGATTAAAAATACTATTTAAGTCATTTTTCAGCGACAAATCGCGATACTGTCTATAACTTATCGACTCTCCAAGTACAGGGGTAATACAGAAAGTAACTCCTAATCCCAGTTGATTTACTGCCAATTCTTTTTTTCGTCAGCGTGTATCAGGGGCATCCCTTGATCCTCCGGTGAAAACGCTAGGCATTTCTGTCCATGGTGGTGTGGATATGGATGGCAACTTGTATCCAGATGTTGCAGTTGGAGCTCATGAAAATGACACTGCTTTTCTCTTTAAGTTAGTATGCTTACATTTCTGTGTTTGTATATATTTTTGCGATATGCATCTAGTTTCCTTGGAGATCTTTGGCATGAAAAGTGTTTTATATGTTCTTTGAAAAGCACTTGATCTATCGTATCTGATCCTAAAACTAAACCCTGAAGTACATGTTTTTAAAATATCATTTTTTAACAATTTTGCTAAAACTTTCTGTCAAACATAACTATAAAATCAAGATCAGATTAACTGTAAAATATTAATATGGTAGACCTATGTGCTTACAATTGGAAAATATATAATTATTAGTTAGCTTTCCCTCTCCGATAATCATAAGCCCTATACGCAGAACTGAAAAGTCACAAGCGGTTCTCAAGGCAACATTAATGTTGATGTTTGCTAATGACTTCTCTATGCATGGTTCATTTACAACTAAAGAGAAATGGACGCCTCATTTACTCACGCCTTTAGAGTTTAACTGTATACACTTCCGATATCTCATAGGAGGATTAAGTTGTGGTTGGGATTGGGGTGAGGCTGGTGAAGAAGGGGGCTGGAAGTTGATGGTTGGCACTCAGGCTTGGAATTGTCTTTACATCGGACAAGATAATCCCGGACTTTGACTAGGAGCCTGGACGGTGGGCTCAAGTATCTCCATGTTATTCTCTCCTTATTAAATTAAAGCATTTGCTAGTTATCTCTCCATTTTCAAATACTTTATGAGCTGTGCTTAGAAGAATGTGTGTGTCATAAATAACGTGTAGGAACTCATAGTAAGTATTCGGACTCACTAAGAAACTGACAGAGATTTACTATTTCCATGTTGTATTACTCATAACAGGGCCAAGCCGATTGTTGATATAACAGCGTGGCTGAAAATCAATCCTCAATCTTTGGACCCCGGAGAAAAGGGATGCGATTTGAGTGGTGAAATGCACGCGTGTGTAGAACTGACTGCCTGCTTCAAGTTCAGTGGTGTGAGTGCTACTTTTGGATTAGGTAGGGGATATTTTCCAGTTTTAATTTTGGTGTTTCCTTAGCCTGACTTTTTTTTTGTCTCTGTAAAAAAGTTACTTTAGTTGCTACGTTACGTTAGCAACACACTTCATTTTGATGTTTAAATGTTTAGTTGCCAGAATAGATCTTGGCAAGACGACTCGGACGGGCGATAACTCTTCTAATATCCATCCTTTCGGCTGTTAGTTTCTCTTTTTATGTAGAATGATTCATATTAGTTTCTGGCCAGTAGATCATTCAGTCATTCACTGAGGGCAGGGAGTGGTATATAATCTGTCAGATAGCCAGGCATAACAAGAGGGTGCTCGGAAGGCAAACTAGTGCCCCGGGGTTCATTAAGGAAATTATGGAAGTGCCCTAAAAAATATAGAATGTGTGATCATATGTAACCACTATGAATTGTCATATGCTGTAATTCCCTATGGTGTTAAACACACGCTGTTAATAGATGATAACTTTCTTGGTATCGCGGAGAGGATCCTATACTAGTAACTGCGGTAGTCCAAATGGCATTTGCAAACTTGCATTAGGTAACTGTATAATAAAAAGGACATGTAAAGGTTCTCTCCGCGTGCATCGATAATGTTCTGAACAATATAATGATGTACTTTCTAATCTTTCAATTTGTAAAGTATTATCATGTTAGATTCTTAGGTTTCATCAAGTTCTCTGCAAAGGTGTCGACTATATTTAGCAAACCAAATTCACAAGACAATAAATCTATCTTTCTCTCCCCCCCCCCCCCCCTCCCTCTCTCTCTCTCTCTACCTCTCTCTCTCCACCTGCTGTTGTTGATATGTCAGACATTGAATATTCGATTGAAGTTGATACAGAAAACACAAAAGCTGGAATCGATTCACGCTTCTTCCTCACCGACGAAAAGATTCTCATTAACAAAACAATTACAGTACCATCTGAGAATGTTCAAAAGTGTGATGGGAGTGTCGTGGCATATCTCTCTGTAAGTATAATTTAGAGAACAGTGAATGCAACCACAACAATTGTAGGACAGCTTACAAAGGGACAGTAAGGTATTATACAATGCATTTGAAGGGATGACCGTTCAAAAGCAGTGCTATCAGTCCAGATTGCATTCCATATCCTTTTTCTGAAAGATAACCCTTTAAAATTTGAGGCTTATCAGTAAAGGGACTGTACTATATAGTGTAAAACATATACCATTAGGTCAGTTTCTCAGATGCAACACAAAGCTCAACGGGAAAAATAACTCTTTTGTGGCCTAATGACATATTTACAATGTAGTACAAAATTGTCAAGACAAATAGTGTTTATTGTCATCTAAGGATGTTCTGTTGCATATAAAGAACATGTTTTGGATGAGTTATGAGCATTTATTAAATAATGGCTGAGCATCGACATTGAGGCCTGCACATTGAGGCCGACGTCATCATCAAATTTACCCTTAAGGAGGCATTCCAAAACATATAGCAGATTTTAAAGGCGGGTATCTTGGGAACCAGAAATACAATTGAAGCTTTATTTGAACTCAAATGTTTCCTTTTTATTGAACAATGACATTTCAGAAGCAAAGTTCTGTCAAATTCATCCTTCAAACCAAATAATCGAACATAGTTAAAATATGACACCATTGTGATGGTGATGATGGTGTTGATCACAATGGTAGTAGTGATAGTGTTATTGATGGTGATAGTGTTGGTAGTAGTGGTGATGATGGTGATAGTGTTCGTGACCAGACAAAAAAGAAAGCGAGCAGAACACATTTGATAATACCATAGACAATACTACAAATAGCAAAACGACTAGAAACAAACCAATAAAACAAAAGATGACACCCAAGCCAAACACTAATAAGTAAAATAGATACGACACTAATTACGACAGATTATACACGAAAATAACAAGCAAAAGCCCTGATATACAAATAATTGAGACATGTTGCTACTCATGATACTTCCGTCATTTTATATCATATGTTATTATATGCGATATGCTGTTAAATGATATTAGAAGTTATGAGGCTATTATGTTATGTTATTTGCTATGTTATATGTTATATGTTATCTAAATGTGATATATCATATTTTGGGTACGATGTAATATGATATACCTTGTCATATGTTATGTCATATCTTATGTTTTACGTTATTATGTGCGATATGTTTGGTAAATATCATCTTATTTCATGTCACGTTTTGTGATGTTATGTATAATTTCAGAACAAAGCTAGGGATTTCCTCACGCCAGTGTTAATGAAACTTACATTCGATGTCTTCAAGTATGAAGTTCAAACCTCCGTGCGAGGGGATGAGCCTTATCTCTTTCCCGGGGGTTTACCCCCGGTCAGTCACAGTCATAATTGTGGGGCTCAGAATGTCACAGAAAAGGTATTATTATTACTTATATTGTTGTAAATAATCACCCTCTTTGATTGCCCCTACAAATGATTTTGTTGGTTGTTACCTTAATAGAATGTCTTGACAATTCAACACAAGTTTGTAAGGTATCACCCTTTGTAAACCTGGAGGATAGCTCAAGAAGAGCAGGGATGGATAAATCATAGCATTCACCATGGTTACCAAATTTTCACAAGGTGTCTCATGTTTTCAGTTTTCATATCATACCGTCTAGGTACGTTTTACTCAAAACTGTGGCAGCGATGCTATCTGTAAGACCGATATTGAAGTCAGTTTGGAGGCTGAGCTGCCAGGGTAAGTCAGCCACTTCCACTAGTACATACCTTCTTGACGAAAATGTACTTTGAATACGTTCCTTTTCCATCAATCAAAGGTATTATTAAGTTAAGTCGACAATCCTTTAGAAAGTAAACGCTTATGCTGAATAAGTTTACTTTTAGAAAATCAGCTGCCTTATTATAAGCATTATGAAGGGAAAAATGTATGTCACTATATTAAAAATGGCATTTCACATTAAAATCAGTCAACATGCCTAACTCACTTGTACTTGAAATTGTTTTCAAACTGTTTTAGTATTACGATAAGTTCTACACAAGCCTGGCTACAAACCTTTAGGAAATTATATAAGTATATACTTGCAAAGGAATTTGGGTAATGCTTCCTTTTTCTTCACTTCCTATTTCTAATATGCATGTTTATTTGAACGTTAACGTTTTTTGAAAGTTTTAACCACAAAAGTATACTCTCGAGAGGAAAGCAAACAACATTTTTCTTTACCGTTTAGCGTGTAGAGCAAAATATACATGTTTCATAATGATATGATGATCATTTCTACTTGATACAGGTATAAAGATGACGAGTTAATCCTAGGTGCTTCTCGCAGTGTCCATTTCAATGCAAAAATTGATAATAACGGAGAAGATGCCCACCAAGCCGTTCTGAATGTGTATCATCCCACTGATGTAAAATTTGACAGGGTTGAAGTAGAGGCAGTGAGTAACTGTACTTTCGTTTGGTGAATGATGACATATTGAGATTTTTATGGTTGCAGAGTGTTCGCCGTTTAACGACTTAAAATGCCCAGTCTTAAAAAATGTCAACAATCACGGGGAAGGAATTTTGCATATGACCTAGACGGCCACCGATCGTTAACAGAAAGCAGTCGTTATGCGCGCTTAACAGCAGTGGCGTGAATAGATTTCAAGGCGGGTGGCCGAAATATCAAAATTTCCCGACTAATTAAAATATTGGCCTCAACCTTTATCGGAAGGCCGGAGTCGTCAGACGGATTTTATACTGGAGGGGTTGCTGCCTTGGTTTCATTGAAACCGTTTGCTTTGAAGAGGGGTGCAGGTCCTTTCACAGATAAACTATAAAATAAATAGATGTCAAATTATGCACTCGGAGTCATAGTAAGGTCTATATAAGTAACCCCCAATGCAAGTTCTTGCTAATACATATTATAATCGAGGTTGTAAAAAACACTGGGGAGGGTACATCCGTAGTAGTGACCGAATTCGTCCACGGCTGAATGCAAAAATCCCCCGACTGACTATCAGAGGTGTCCCACCCATCCCCTTTGCGCACGCCACTTCTAGTTTGCTGTTCGTTGTACGGGGTCAGTTGTAAGGCTGGGGCTTGCACGACTATTGAAAACTAGTCGGTCACGACGGTCGAGTTCATTGGGATCGTAATCAGTCGGGCAGTGTAGGGCGTTTAATGCCAGTCGTGGCGGAAACCGTATTGACTATTTTATTATTTAAAGTATGTCAATATTTCCGAAGCATTTCAGCATCAATAGAGTGATCTATCGGCTGATTGGTTCGAATCCGTAGCGCCACTGAATCAGAGTCGCTGAAGGCTCCTACAAGTTGAGATGGCTAAGGCGCCGATTTCATCTTGGTCGCAAAAGGTGCTACTTTGCCGAAGACGCCAAATGCGTCATCTGTTTCAAGAAAAAAAGCGCAGTCAATTTGAGCACTGAGCCGTTATCAATTAATGGCTCTGCATATATTTCAGTACTCTTATACTGAATCAAAGTCTTGTAAGCATTTCTTATTAAAGAGAATAGCCTATATTTGCCTGTATTTTGTTACAAAATGTTACCATCCATTCTTTACTAGGTGACATGTTTGCCTCTTGCAGACCAAAGAGGAGTCCCCTGTACTGCTGAAGTGGCAGTCACATGTCTACCCTCAATGGACCGATCAGGAGATTCTGGTCTTCTAGAATGTAGCTTGGGAAACCCCATGAATGCCAATAATTCTGTAAGTACAAGTTATATATTTATATAACGTGTTAGAAACTCTTACCCAAACATGTCAGTATGTCTATTCCCAGGAAGACTGTAATAATTTAGTTAACAATTATATATTATTTTACTTTTTGAAATACAGAGAGTGATAAAATAATTAAAAGGGCATCAGATCCATAATAAGTGGCTCTATTGAAAACAAATCTTTGCATTTCTTTGTAGTTTGCGTTACAATATGAAGACCACTGCCATGTTCGTACACTACTTGTAGGTCCTCATTGTGAAGAGGGGTGATATCAAATTTCTCTTTGAAGTTAGGCGAGGGGGAAAGTTGTCATAACCCAGTAGGTTGGACAAAATTACGAAACGGCTTGTGCGAAACGTAGACGTAAGGACGATGGACTGAACGTAATTTGAGTATCACAGTCAAAGATTTAACCCATGTAAGCGCTTTTGCCTCCTACTGGCATACTTACATCACAAACTTTTCGGAAACTATCCGCGTACAAGTCAATGTGGTTGCTGACAAAGACAGATTGACGAAACGGCTTGTTTCGCTTCGCTTCGCGTGTGTGAAAAGTTAACGCTTATATAAATTGGACATCAATCTGGACTTAGTCCTTATTTTCAATGGATGGCATTACATGCATGGTTTTATCAATTTGATGCATATATTGGTTACGTATCGATAACTTCATTTGTTAACTATTCATTAACGATTCAAACTGAACATTAGTGACCTTTTCTCTCCTATTAGGCTACATTGAGACTGCAGTTTGATGTTTCAAATATTTCCTGGTCCCAGGAAAGAAAGATTAACATCACCATGGTAGTTTATACCGAAAGTATGGAAGCCGAAGAGGAGAAGGCAAATAACATGAAGCAACTCATAATAAGGGTGATAGTAATGGCTGATGTTGGTGTGATTGGGTAAGTATTACACCCCACTCCCACACTGCCCACTACCCCATCTTAAACATATCTAAATTTCAAAATAAGTATCTGCTCTTTACAGGGTTGTTCGAGATGATATTTTAATGTTAATATGTTCCCTCTCTTCTCATTTTCGTTTGTTTCATTGGACTTAACGACACGGCAAAGGACCTTTGAACAGTGTTAAACTGAACAATGCTCAGATGTGTGAGATTTTTGTAACCACAATGATTCAAGTTTGTGCATAAATAGTACAAAAGAATCTTCTCTAAGCACAACAATTGTATCCTGATATTCTGTTCCTGTTGAAAGACCTTTATGGTTTAGTCCTTGTTGTTATTTATAATAGTATATTTGTTTTGCTTCTGATTTAGCAGTACTTAACACTTGTATATGTCTTTGCTTGTCGTTTGCAGTACATCCCAACCAGAAAGTGTTTATTACGGTTACAATGCAACAACCACTGGAGAAAGGGACCAAGAGGCCGCAGATAAACTAAGAATGGACCAGGCTATGAAAGCTGTGAGCTTATTTCATGAACATAACGGAGATGAAACTCGTTATAATCAGTCTCACATTGGTCCAGGTTTTAACCAAAAATTCCAAGTGAGTCTATAGATTTGCTGTAAACCAACCGTTCCTTTTAGTTGTATATACAATGGCTTCCACTTGCATCATGTTGTACAATCATACCATATACTTCACGTACCATCTATTACTTTATAGTTTATACATTTATGTGTGGTGAAAGTTTGTTACAGTATATATACCATGCATCTGTAAATTCAACTGGCGGTAATATATTACTACTGAATGGCTTCTCTACGTTCAGTTCTGTCCGATAGAAACAAGGAAAGTACGGAATTAAGATATTAATCCCAGCCACTGAGAATTATTAAAATATCTTAGTGTGTGTAACTTTTACAGTGGCATGGAAATGTCTATTTTAATCTAGGCACATGTGACCATTATTTGACTTTTTAGCATATTTAGCCGGCAATAAAGTAATAGGTACCCGGTCGATTTGTTGTAATCACCGGATCCCACCATATATTGTTAAAGTGGCATAATGTTCATCTTCAACTATTACTGAAGTTACTTTTTTCTCCTGATAATACAGATGGAATGAGATAGGGTAACAGATAATTATTAACCATCTTTTAATAGAACATAAAATTTTTCCCTAAATAATGTATGTATGAAGCTAGGTGTGTATTTCTTTTAAAGATAAAGCATGTACAATAAGTTGGCGTTAATAGGTACGTACCACCGGTAAACTTTTCAATAAAAACGTTTGTCGGCATGGACTGTTTATTTCAACAAGGAGCTTTCATCGAGGAAGTAAATAGATCAATTATATCTCTACCTGAATATTGAGTGCTTCTTTGGATAATATGGGAAGTGTTTTCATCAATTTTTGACAGTCCTGTTTAAAATTCTACATGTATAATTGTTTTGTTTTGTAAAAAAGGAATATTTATATTTTCTACACTTTCAGATTATAAATTATGGTCCTGGGAGACTACCTTTAGAATATAACATTACCATTCAGGTTCCATGGAGTAATATTGATGGTGACACTATGATCTTCATTAAAGACATAACGGTTTGTAGAAAAAAACATTTTTTTAATGACGATAACATTTACTTTATTAGTTGATAGTCGCACAAATTAGACGTTGCTTCATTAAGTGTAGTTTTGATTTTATAGACCGTTACCCTTGCAGATTACTCTAGCGATCCTGGAACTGATGAGTCAGCAGGGAGCCAGTTCAAAATCGATATCAATATTGGTGGTTTAGGTAGATGGAAAAGTGCATGATGTGAGAGATTACAAGTAGGTATATGTCATTCGTTATTACCCAACCCATTAAAGTTTGGAGGATTCTGCACCACAGTCTATCATGTTATTAACAAGAATAATAAATATAAAATTGTTCTGTTGTTGTTTTAGATGGAACCAAGCAACAAGGTTGTCTGCAATAAACCTCGGATTTTAGAGTTGCAGAGGAATAGAAACAATGAAGCTTACGTTGGACAGAACCTCTCAAAGATTCCATATGCTGAAGACAAAGAATTCAGTCAACAAAGAGCAACAACCGATGACTCCAGACAATTCGTAAGCTTAGTAATGGATATTCCAGTCTCCCAGAGGCCCGGGTCAATTAAGAGACCGGGGTCAATAAGGGGCTTCGGTAAAATATCGAAGGACCGTGATAATATGGGATAAAGAATGTGTGTGTTCTCATTTCATACGTAAAAGGAAAAGCCAATAAAGTAAAAAGGGTAACGTGAGGGGCGGGGCTGTCGACCGTGTTCGCGACACAGCTCTATCAATGGTTTATACGGCGGGGACAAATATTATGTTTATCCACCTCAATGAAGATAGGTGAATATTCAAAGCACTTATTGACAAGAAGAGATGTATACGGATATCCTGATTCTACTAGATAAAGGTTAGGTACTGTGCATGTTTTCAGTACGAAGGCATTGAAGCATTTTATGAGAGGGCAGTAGAGTGTTTCTATAGCATCAGAAATTGTCGCAACTGACTGCACATTCCTCAATCTTTCCTCTTCTTCCATTTCACTACAGGGATGTGATATAGCCGAGTGCGTTAACCTGTTGTGCAAAATATTTCCGCCGTTCGAGAGAGATGATCTGGTGAAGATTACTGTGGAGATGTTACTGTGGGAGCATACATTAGTTACAGTAAGATTATACTAACTAAGGAAGATATATACGGCATTAAGTTTTGATTAGGAATATTCTAAACCCTATACAGACAATTTATGTAATTCAAGTCCTCATGGGAGCCCGTATATGCTTCGTTTCATGAAAAAGCACATGACATTTCTGACATGATTTTTTTTCGCATTTACTGCAATATGCTTGATTGTACTATATAACCAAACAATAAATGAAAAACACATAATTTAAAATAAAACTATTACTTTACTCCAAGAAATGATGCATAAGATGAATGATGCATATATACGGCTAATTAAGTATAAAGTTTGAAAATGAATCCATTATCTAAATGAATTTTAAGTTTATGTGTCACAAAATATTCTATATGTGATACGCTGATAAAAAATTACAACCAACAGGAGGAGGCTCATAGCACAAATCGGCTGTGCATGATGCCATACAGTGCAATGTTTTGAAAATTGTATGACAGGGACTTGTTTCTTTCATTTCAAAATTAGGGAAAATTTGACTTCGTGGAATTAGTATCCACAGGAGAAGTAAAATCTGATGATCCTGCTAATATCCATAACCAGCCAGAGGGACATGAAGCTGACTCAGTCCAAGTAAGTGAATGTACCGCTGGATTAACACCCTCGTTAGCCCTAAGACATTACATGTGCTTTCTCTCTGTGCCCTTTTGTTTATTAAACTTGCAGACACTAACCGAAAAAGATCACAGATGCCATTTGATCTTGGCGATTCCTTACATTCCGTTACTTTGAAAGCCACTGTACACTTACATCATCAACCTATTTCGTAATGTAGCACTGAATTGATGGACTGGTACAGGAAGGGGGCGGGGGGGGGGGGGGGGGGTTACTTTGGAAGTTAACGTTTAAAGAATACTGCCATCACGCATGAGTTCTACGTTTAACTTTAGACTGCTGCGAATTTCGGGTCAATATGTCGTAACCACGCCCGTCCTATTCCTCATTAACGTAAGGTACAAACTAAACAGTAGAAATGCTTCCAAATAAGTACAAATTAAAAATGACCACCTTTTTGCATCAAAACACCCTACACTTTACCAAAGTAAGGGGCATGACCCCACCCAAATAAGAACCACTCCCCCAGACGACATAATAATATATCTTAGTCGATCTGCACGGTATAGCCTAACCATTAAAGTGTACCTTAAAGTACAGATATGCTGCTAAAGGTGTTCCAATTTCTATATGTTTACAAAGGCTTTTTTAGTAGGCCTCTTGAAGCATCCTGCAGGTCAATTAATAAATGGAAGTATTTCTGAGAGAATTTTCGTCCCTACCTAACACATGTTGGGGACTCGCGGAAAATGCTAAAGTACACCTGTGTAAAGTGCACATCAAGTCTCGACATTTAGAGGGCAGACGGGCTTTAAGTTTGAGTCAGACTGAGGTAAAGGGGGAAACCGGTCAGGACAAAAATCATTATTGGGATTAAGTCACCCCCCCCCCCCACCTTCATCTTGATACCGCTAATGTTAAGAACACATACTATCATCTGTTTGTTGTTACCTTTTTTTTCTAATTTAATCACAATTTGTACAATGACAAATATGTACTCATTCTCAGTACTCAGTAAATATATATATATAAATATCGATAGATATATTGATAGACATATCGATAGATATATCGATAGATTATATCGATAAATGGACGGACGGACGGACGGACGGACGGAGGGACGGAGGGAGGGACGGAGGGACGGACGGAGGGACGGACGGAGGGACGGACGGAGGGACGGACGGACGGACGGACGGACGGACGGACGGAGGGACGGACGGACGGACGGACGGACGGACGGACGGACGGACGGACGGACGGACGGACGGACGGAGGGACGGACGGAGGGACGGACGGAGGGACGGAGGG
>KN884369.1:48686-66697 GCA_000934455.1 Apostichopus parvimensis
CGTCGTGTTCTGACCAGCTTTTATTTATATGCAGACGACACTATCTCGCTGTTTAAGTCAGGTGATCCACATTATTCTACTTTCGTCATGAATAAGAAAATGTTGTTCCAAACTGCTTTAAAGCAATAACTATATTCACTTACTTTACTTACTTTTTTGACGAAGAGTGTTTCTCGTGTTGTTGATACCGGCTTCACTTGTAAGGGGTGGGGGGTCTTCCTATCATTTTATCCATTCGTAAGTTTGGTTTATCATATTTTTATAATATTTTTAATACAATAACAATAACATAAGAGATTGCTAAGTTAAAGTCAATTTAATTGACATTTCTGGTGGGCACCCTTTATTGCAAGGATATCATCCTCATTGTAAATATGTATTCTCCTACATTCGATGTGTTCTGATGTTAGAAGTTTAAGATGAAGCTTATATACTAAGGACATGTAAATAAACTTTCATGTATTATGTTTAGACATGTTATGGACATTCAGTGTTTGAGAGAAAAATAAAATACGTGAAGTGCAACTTCAGTCTGCTCAAAGCTGACAGAAATACATATGGAAGTACAGATTATGCATTTATTCATATTCATAAAATAAAATAATCCATTTCCATGTCTTAATTTTTGTTTTTGTTCGGATCTTGAACTTTACTTCAAGTTATATGTTCACTTCTTATTAGGTCCAATTACACTCAGAATATCCGATAGTGAAACTAGATTGCAGTTTGGTAATTATTTTGCTTTATTATGAGCATTTTGAGAATTTTTGCTTTGCAAGTTTTGCCTCTTAAAACTGAAACAGATATTGTTTATATCTACTGCATAGTCTAGCCAGGGCAGTCAACCGGTACACCATGTACAAATTGTAACATGTATACAAATATGGAATTGAGAGTAAAATGAAAACCTACCATTTAATCAAAAGAAATTATTTTCCTATACTTACTAAGAATTTCGAAAATTTAATTTGCGAATGCTCTTTCATACCATCTTCAAAATTTGACAAACAAATATAAACTTGTCATTTCACTGACACCCTCTGGAATGTACGTATATTTATATTATATAGAACTTTATGTTTGAATACACAATATTTCTTCAAACATTTCTTCACAAGATGATCTACACGAGTTACCAACGTCCTGGCATTAAACAATATCATGCAAAGTGCACAGTGAATTTGAAATGGTTTTTGATGCGCGATTATATTTGCGCCACTAGTAACTTCCGCGTAGCAAGTAGTCGCTCTAAGGCTTACGTATATCACGTGTCTAAAGAATGATACTATACATGGGCGGAGTTATGTAAGAGTAGCTTGGACTTTGATTGGTCAGGAGTGGATCCCGTATGTACGGTATCTGAAACACAGCATAATACAACGAAGAGCAACGAACGAGAATAATACTTAGCAAAGTAGCCGTTTGATTTTGTCAACCTAAGTTATTTGATAAGATAATTCTAAGCCTAGATTTAGACAGGAATCTCTTATCAATTAATTTATATGACAATGGAGCTATTATTATTATTATTAAGGATAAGACATTTGAATATTAGTTCACGAACCACCAAAAATGTCTAAAAAGTACCCGGAGGAGGTAAAAACTTAATTGGATCGCTAGCTGACAGCATGAACCTTTCCTATTAACTATCAAATTCAGTTGCTGAAATAGAACACGTCATATTCCCCCTCCCCCATCCCACGCTTCATCAGTGAACCAAATTTTATGGGAAAATATAAGTATATAATGTGATATAACCAGTGTTGTGCTATCTCCTTTTTCAAGCGGGATAGTCGATTTCAAGACCATGACCAGGATCTGCAGCACTGTTAGATTTATAAATACGTGCAGCCTAGGATACAGAGTGCTGGGCCATTGTTTTCAGTTTCATAGTCGTAGGCTGATCTGATTAGGCCATACCACAGGTCCATTGTTCATAAATTATATCCCAGCTTTTTGCTGTAACTAATGATGGTGTAATGTTTACAATCAACAATCCCAAGCTTCAGATTCAATAATGTACCTAAAGACGGTATCAAGTACCTGGTAACTAGTGGCGACTGTGACTAGTATGCTTAGTGCTATACATTGCTACTGTGTGTGGAAAGAAAACAGTATTTCAATGTTCAATGATTTAGAATAGTGTCTAGGCCATGTCCCTTTCCTGTGAAAACATGATCATGCTAACTTATGTGAGCATAAGCCAATTTGACGTGTACAACACTGTAAACAAAAGTTATTAGCCCATGCTGTGGCTGAGTGGATAAAGACGGTGGCATTTGAAGCGATGAGGCTTAGCAATCGGGAGATTTGCTGACTGCAAATAAGACCATGATTTGCTGATCGATCCACATCGAAAACCAAGACTGTGTTGTAAAGGAAGTATGGTACCATCAGTGGCGGACTGGCCACACGGGCATTTGGGCAAAGCCCGGTGGGCCGGTGGGCTGGGGAGCCTGGTAAAAGTTACAGCCCATTTTCACAGTAGTTAATAGAATACAGACGGGCTGTGTAGAAATATATTTGTAATTGTGGGAATCAGTCATGTAAAGAGTGTACTCTGTGCAGCTACACCGATTCTTACATGAGCATTGGGCTTGCCTACAAGCTACTGCTAACGCTACCTGTGTCACAAGTGGCATGTAAACGTTCTTTCTCTGCCTTGAAGAGAATCAAAAACCGTTTGAGAAGTACAATGACACAATAACATCTTGAGGCATTCATGTTGATGTCTGTGGAAAAAAGGATCTTGGCCAAACTTGACACTAAAAATATAATTGATGGTGTGGCTGCCAGAAGCAGCGAACTGCGTAGGCTCCTACTCTCGTAGACATGACATGTGCTCCTGTTATTGAACATATATATATATATGTTTTATTGGATTTTATTTAGGTTTTTTTTTCAATCTTGTCAGCATGTTGTCACAAAATGCTTGAAAAACTAATTAAAATCCAGCCTTAAACATATATTTTTGTCTATTTTTGTTTACGTTTTTAACTTTCCTCAGTTTAATCAAGTGTTGCTTCTGGACATTATTTTGGGTCTTTTTTAAAGGATTATTGTAACCTACAAAATTGAGAAATATAGCACCATTTTGCATCCAGGCATTCCTCAATTTCAAAACAAATCTCAGGAAGGCGATCACTAGTAAGTATCATATCAATGAATAATGGGCCGGTCTAGGTTAAAAATGGCCGGGCCGGTTTTAAGACCCAGTCCGCCCCTGGGTACCATGGAAGCTGCTACAAGGCCTACAATCGGTTTCATATTATCAAAATTGGGTAGATCCTCCTGGGGGAGGGGTGGAAGAAAATTGTCTTTTTCCATAATCGCTTTCAGCAGTTATAAATGTACTATGTTAGTTGTTTGATCAAGTATCTTCAAGTACCTTTGAAGATTAAAAAAAACGGAGTCATAGAAAAGCAACAGTAATACGCAACATTAAACGAATAATTACAGTGATTGAACTTTCATCATGTTTGTTGCGCATTTGTGACTCTCTGTATCTTTAGCTTAGAATGTTATCCTCGATATATTTTCCACTTAAAATGCATTCAAGAAATGTGACTGCCACAGTGACATAGTGCCAATACGAGATGCTCCAGGTGAAGTGTGCGATGCAGTACTTGATAAGTATAGGTGTGCTGTATAATACAGTGCGCACTGAACTTATTGTATCGTTTAAACTGGCAAAATTTTAACGATAATCAGAAGGGTCTAAATACTTGCTGTATACTTATATCGGAGGTGTGGGAAGAGGGTTACTGGGAGATCCCTTTGCCCTCACTGAATGGAAAATGTTGCTTGAAGTAAGGTTACCCCACAGTAGACCCAATATACAATGTAACCTGTTCAACAAGAACAGACATTGATCAAATCACAGTGATTTTGGAAAACCTTTGCTGCCTATAGGTGAAGGTAACCATAGTGTCCGGCACTTAACCATGTGCGTAAGGTATTTAAAGTTTGTCCCTAATTTAAGGTACCGAGGATGTAGGTGTATTTAATACTTATGAACTTTCATGCTGTCGCTATGTTTTCCCTGTAATTTTCTGTACGAGGAGAGGGAGGGGGGGGGGCTGGTTATTGCCAAGTAATACTGTTGAAAAGGGAAACATGTCATTGTCTTTGACTAGAGGTTGGGGCAGGCTAGAAGGAACAGGAATCTGAAGCATTTCACAGGGCGCCTGAAGCATTTCATTTGAAGCATTCCATCCCTTGCCCACCACCCTCAGCATACTGAGTGCATGTCCCACTATAACTTGATCTGCATCATACCCCGCAGCACATATCACCTTATGGTTTAAACATGAAAGAGTCATTTAGTTGATGATTGTCAACTTTGTAGTATACATTTTGTTTGGGGAGGATTTCTGTTGGGGCTCGAGGCATACTAGGCCTATATAGGTGAAAGGTCCCTCCCCTCTGTAAAAAAGAAAGTTCATTTGAAAGTATACATGCACAGGCTGCAAAATTTTACATGGAATGTATTAGTTCCATGCAAACATGCCACTAACTTTACCAAGACAAGGTCTCAACTTATAGCAAACGTTTTCTAATTTGCTCCCCAAATAGTTTTTTCCTCATCCGCCACTGTCAAATACCAATATCACTTTCCGTTGGAGGGGGCCTTTTTGGGACCCTTAGAACCGTAGTGGGTTATATTACGGGAAGCTTGAGGGCCCGCAGTTAGAGCAGAGGAGATAGACGGGATGTTACACCTGTTGGAGACCTGAAATTTGTTGACCAATTGTGGACAGGGGAAGGGTAACATATTTGGTGTTGTAGTCATCTCTGGATGCGCTACTTTCTGGTGCCATATTCAAATAAAGAAAATCGACCTTCGTTTCACTTTTTTGTATTCGTAACGAAGACTAGACCATAATGTGAAAGAGGTCGACCAGCAATTACCAACATCAATGTTAAGAGATTAAGCTATTCTTTGCCCATGTTATTACTGCGTAGGCTAAGCCCCCGTCTATTACATTGAACTTCCATTAAACCTGATCCTGCCATTGTGGTCCACATTCTTATCTTGCGGCTCACTTTCATTCGGTGTTCGTGTAATTCTTGACTTCCTCACTGAGTATACACAGTGTTTTCAGTGTATAGGCACTAGGCAGTGCACAAACCAACGGGAGGCTGTCTGCGCAGGTCGTTTGCTAATCATCGTAAATGACCGGTTCCGTTCTCGTTTATAGGCAACACTTGAACGTGGGATCGCTCGAATTATTTCATAGGCACACCTAGTCTACATCATGTGAAAAGTACAGGTCCACCACCCACCCCTGAGGTGGGTCACAGTCGCAAGTCGAGATTCGAAAGCTTTTAGACAGTATTCCCCATAGTCTATCATATTTCCACTGATGTAGTGTTGTTCGGTAGAATCGTAGGGGTTGTTTAGTAAGTAGGCCTACGTTGTTTTCTAAAGTTGGTCATCGGTGTGTTGCCGCAGGTGGTGCTGGCTTGGTAGGGAATTTTTCACACTTCTCTTACAAAATCACACGAAATTCAGTTTTTTCATGTCAATTTTGATTTATACCAAAGTAGGCCTGCTAGGGACGAATCAACTGGCAACTGATTAGGAACTTTGTGCTGCCAGCAAGTCAGATGGAATTCTTTACCCTTTATAAATAATCAAAATCTCAGACGTATCACTCCTTATCGTCAGCTGTTTAGATGATCATCGTGTAATTTCTTGTTATATAGATATAGTTCCTAATTATTATAATCATATACTGTTTTATTATAATCGTGTAGATTCTTATTATCGTCGCGTGAGTTTTAGGTTATCATCGTTTATCTTCTATATATTGTCGTATTTAATCAGTTTATTCGTATAATGGTCAGTACATTATTATCGCATACAATGACTATATCATCATATGAAATTATATTATCATTATCACTCGTGATACTGTATCAATTTGGTTCAGTTGTTCCAGTATTCAACTACGAAGGCAACTGTGGGTTACGTTTATATTGTTCCTTAAATGAATCAGGGTATCCATTCAGACAACATTTTTCATCGAACCAAATGTTTTCAGTGTAGGCCTACTATATGTGTATATTGGATGTTTGAGTTAATTTTGTGTTTATATAATTCTTACTGAGAGAAAAGAGAATCCGGGTTGGTGCATCTCTTTTTTTTTCTTTTTTTTCTTCATAAAGATTACCTTCAAATCCAGGTTGCCGAGAATGGCGTCTCCCCAAATCTTAATAGTATTTTTTTTTTCTTCGGAATATGTCATGCATGTAATTTGGACATTACCGAACCTACACGTTACCATGGGGAGGATGGAGAATACTTTGGTTACACAGTAATACAGTATCGCGACCTGGAAAGTAATACGTAGTAAGTATTATCGGCATATATTTGTTTTTTCTTCTTGTCCTTTGTATATGTGAATAATAAATGGTTGCACTCATTTACATGTATATTGAAACGATACTACAAACTTAGTATGCCTGGCATTTGGGGACATAAACTATCGTTTTAACTACCACAGGAAATTAATCGTCAGTATCGATCATAAACTAAATATATCTAAAATACTCGGTTAGATAAACGGTTCAATAACACATCGACTAAAAACGACTGACTTGTAAATATATTTTCATCAAACACTTGCATGTGTAACATCTCAACGCGTCTTACAAGCATGAAATCACAACAAAATGTAATAAACCATGAAATTATAAAAGAAACACCAATAAAATGTAAGCATATTACAGAGAACTTTCAACTTAAAATGAGGTAAAATAAGATACAAGAATTATTGAAAGTTAATAAAGAATGTCTGCAATTCCAATTACAGAAGTTATTGATGAAAATATTGTGTAAAAACGGGAGCCTTAAGTTTAGATCTAAAACAATTAAAGTTTATCAATCAAGAGAGGTTTGCGTGACACACTGTTAGGACACAAACCGAGAAAGCTCGCCTACTTATAGAAATTATTGCAAGTGAGAGATTGCGCCAGATATATTTCCTCGTTTGCGGTTTTGTGCAAGCTACGGCTTGCGAATCAACGACTCAACAACTCCTCTAAATCGACCAGAGCCACACCATGGAGGAGTTTATGTGAATACATAAAAGTTTGAACTTTGTTAGCTACTGAATAGGAAGCCAATGCAGTTCCTGTAGTATGGAGGTTATGTGATCGCATTTCTATGTCCTATCAACTAAGCTGTAATTTCATAGTTTCCTGTGCGGGTAATCCAAAAAGTGTTGGAAATTAATTGTTGGCCTGGCTAAACGATGTTATAGGGCAGTATGTAGGGTGTCACTAACTGTGAAACACAAAGGAAGGACACGGAATGGAAACTAGCCTATTTAGTCCGGATGACCACATTTTGTTACTGTCTTTCTTTGTAATTTGTTGTGATCTTTGATTTCATCTGATATCATTGTAGTATAAAGGTTGATGATGCCTCTGCAAAACTAACATACATCAGGCCTATTTCATATCAATAAGATAGCATACCTCATACAATGGCCCCATTACCTAACACATTAAATCGTCAAAGTCATGTGGTCTATTGGTCCTTGTAGAAGTTCTCATTACCCATTACTGGATAGCTGACAAGTTGACCATTCATTGCACTATCAATGTTCCGTATCATATAACCATGACAATTTTGAGCTATAAGAGCCTTGAATGTTCGTCACTTGTAAGCAAACATCTTAAGGCAGTAGTTAACAATTTTCGTACGCTGCTCCTGGGAGGCCTAAAGTGCTCTTAAATTGCTTCAGTTGACCCAATGTTTGCACTTCACATATACTCCCATTCATGCTCTTCAACATCAAAGCCACAAACATCAGATTTTTTGGAAAACATTTCAAAAGGATGTATTACTGATGCTTTTGTGGCGCTTTTCCTGAGGAAGAACACTCGAGTGGATTAATGTAGACTCAATATGGAGTATGCCACAGTAAAGGTCAGAAAAAACAACAACCGCGGATGGAACCCACCTATTAATTAGAAACGTAACCTGGCTAAGAGACTCATTATTAAATTGCTTAAGCAAAATAGTGTGATACATCAGTTTTGTTAATACACAATAACAGTGTGCAGGTAATGCGATGCGTGTGTTGCTTATTTGTTAACAGACTGGCTAAGAATTATTCAATGAATAGGCGAAATGGTTCTCCAAAGAGCAACACAGTGTTGCAGCCCGAGGACGTAAATCCAATTGAAGTGTTAAGACCATAAATATTATTATAATTACCTTATTAATTCGAAGGGTCTGTCAAGATACCATTTAATTAAAGTGGCGGGGCTGCTAACAAGCTAAGACAAATTAGGCCAGTTTCTCAGATGCAACACCAAATTTAATGGGATCATATAAGAGTTCAGTGGGCCATCAAATGTCATGTTTATAATCATATTCATGAATTGCGGGGGTTCTGTTATATGTTTACCCAATAAACATAAACTCAGTTTATGCTTCTGATTTATTTATACGAATGGTACTCTCAGTTTACTTGTCGTGTAAGGGAGTGAGGATCAAGGCACTTATATGTTTTATAGGCCACTTTCATTTATTGGCGTTCTAGTGCCACGATGTTGACTAATTTACAACAGTGTCTATAAGTTTATGTGTTTTCGTATTTCAAGTATTTCAATTCATATTTCTTGCTCTTTTTCAGTCTCTTAGTTGGTGCTCCTAGAGGAAATTCTACTCACCAACTGACCCTTACAAGGCCTGGAAAAGTTTACAAATGTTCCTCGACATGTGTTCAAATAAATCTCGATAGCACGGGTAATAGGCGTATTATTGTCATCATCATCATCATCATCATCATCATCATCATCATCATCATCATCATCATCATCATCATCATCATCATCATCATCATCATCATCATCATCACCACCATAATCATCTTATCATCATCATCATCATCATCATCATCATCATCATCATCATCATCATCATCATCATCATCATCATCATCATCATCATCATCATCATCATCATCACCACCATAATCATCTTAATAATAATCATCATGACCATGATAATCAACATCATCATCATCGTGATCATAATGATCATGATCACCATCATCATCATTATCTTCGGTACATGAAATTAATTAAAAATACTATTTCTAACAGATCGGTGCTAATCATAGTCGATCTAGTCTTGGCTTCTGGCCGCTCCTATGGAAAGCCGTTTTAACATTTAATAAGGAATTTCAGATATCTCGAAATAATTTCAGATATCTCAAATTAAATTACAGATATCTCCAATATCTACAAATAATTGCAGATATCTTAAAATCAATTTCAGATATCTCAAAATACCAGAGATTTTCAGATATCTAAAATTGAATTCGAGATATCTGCAATTGAATTCGAGATAACTGCAATTCTATTTCAGATATCTGAAATTGAATTCGAGATATCTGAAATTCTATTTCAGATATCTGAAATAGAATTGCAGATATCTCGAAATCTATTTTAGATATCTCGAATTCAATTTCAGATATCTGAAATAAAATTTCAGACATCTCGAATTAAATTTCAGTTATCTCGAATTTAATTTTAGATATCTGAAATAGAATTTTAGATATCTAAAATAAGAAACAATTTAAGATATCTAAAATTACCGATAAAATGTTAAAATGGCTTTACATACGCTCCTCCTAAATTCATGTAATGGCCATGACAATGGTACTTATTTATAGATATGTATTACGCTTTAACTTAATCGTTTCTGAATGAGTCACTAGTTTGATCATATACTATCGTGCCCATTTTACAATTTATTTTCCCGACTTAGCCATTATATTGTATCAGAGCATACAGTATATGCCGTCGCACAGTGTTTTGACATTCCTGGCAAAAGCATGACTGACAACTGTCATCCGTTGGCTAAAATTGCTGGAAACAACCCTCGGAACCATTGAGCTCTGAGAGTCGAGGTTCAATGAACTGCATAGTTAATCTCTGACTAGTTATAAAACTTAAAAGTGTGGGGATATGAAACAAAGCCGCAGTTGTAAAAACCGCGACAGCATTGGTCTTTAATATGACAAAGTCTGAATGTAACGGAAAACAAATTATGCGTCGCCCTTTTTGCACTTTCCTCAATCCTCATGTCAAAAACAAAATAAATATGATGCCAAGGTAATATATCTTTGTCAAATCCTTGTTCTATTCACCCAATCCCGGCCGCGATTTTTTTTTTCCCAAACAGGTTTGCAATTACTGAGTTTTCCGCCAATCAGATTGCTCGTGACGGCAGCATCAATGAAATGTTCGCTTCGAAGTTCGAAGGCATGCACTGAGTTACACACTGACACTTAATTAAGTCTAGTTACGGGGTTTCCCATCAAACGCCCTAACTTTACTCTTAATGCTTGAATCACATGTTGACCTTACTTATGATACATACGCTACATTCTATTGGGTTCGTGCTTACGTTATTCAAGATTTGTGAGCCGTTCTACTGCAATCGGAATTCATTTCGTGGAATGGGTAGGCCTACACTAAAATCAACTTCACGAGTCTTGAATGAATATACGCAAACAGTTTAGTGTAGTATGGTGGGCTCATAATTGACGCACTTAAGGATTTGATCAACGATGTTTATCAAGGAAAAATTCAAATCACTCAACTGTATGTGTTTTTCATATGTGTAGTTCCTCGGAAATGTTATGATCTCAAAATATTTAAGGTTCTGTGCTTATGCAACGTACAATTGAGCAGAATTTGACCACAAAATGTCTGCCATGTCAAGTTCTTCCATACCCCTAAATTGACATATTCGTCGATAAGCTAACTGTAGTGTAGGCCTTAGTATACAACCATTGACTTTAGATGCTGTTTGCTATGCTCTGTGCCTCTAAGCTCAGACAGGTCAGGTTCCAGAGGGTAGTGTCATCATATTGAGGTAATGTTGGTTATTTTTTGGGTGTAAGATTTCCATATGCCCAAAAAACGTGCAAAACTGGGAGAAGGGTGTTTCAAGCTTAAAAAATACCACAATTTGGTCAGCAAATAGCTGAAATGGATTCAAACTCATGAAATATGTAATTCTGCTTGACTGCCAAAAGTTTAGGTAGCCTGCTGTATCATTGCTAGTAATACTTGAAGGTGCGTCAATTATGGGGGTGCGTCAATTATGAAGCCTTTACTATACAGTATGATATTTTTCCGTCACTGCACTGAGTACACAGTTATAATACATATAGGCCACCAGCGCATGTGTGATGTACCCTGTACGAACATTTCACTGTGCGTTGTTATCGATTAATGCCTTCACAGAAAACTTCGATCAAAGTAGGTGATCATACCATACTAGTGTGCTTAATATGTCTAAACCAATTCCAAACACATCTACAACGAAAAGCTTCGGGTAATTTTGAACGGGCATATCTTCGTTGCAACGAATGGATGCTGACACTTTGGTTACCTGGAAGTGAAGGTTTCTATCGTCATGACGTAACTTTTCCGACCAATCATGAGCGCCTATTAACACGCAATTGCAAACCTGTTTGGGAAAAAAAAATTCGCATCTCGGCCACATGAGCAACGTCTTAAATGACTATGAAGTTGGCAAAAAATGAAGAAAGAAGCGATTTTGGGTTACGTTACCTTAAGCGCTTTAAGTCACCTTAAGCGCAGTTTTCTTCATCACACGGCTCATATATTCTGCTACTCATTGTTTAGAAGTGATTTCAAAACATTTTATAGCACATTTAAAATATTTGCTTTTGTCTTTGTTTTTTTTCAGGGAACAAAATTTCCCCTGAACGAATAGATGCCAAAGATAACCAATGGTTGGGTGTGTCACTCTCCGCAGAAGACAAAGAAGACGGTTTGATCTCAGTGAGTATGAAGTAACGTGGCAGAAATAAGGCTTCTGTTGATTGATTAATGGCTGGTTTTATTAGAGAAGGAACTGGGAAAAAAATTGAGTAGTTATTTATTAGAGACAATAAACTAATACTTCGTCCGGAATCTCCTCTAAAGTATAACATTTCTCTTGAATGTATAATTATTGTGCACCTATGTACCATGAGCATATCTCCAATTTATATCGGATTACTGACTGAAAGAGTACACCCTCGTCGAACGCCATATGTAGTCTGTGTAAATGGGATGCAGCCAATGAAAGTAAGATGTGGTTGCAGTGACTACAACTGCCGATCTGTACAATAGTGTTTTAAGTAGAGCCATGCAGATTCTGTATATAATTTCAAACATTTACGAAGTTAATGGCCAATGAAAAAAGACCTTTGAACCTAATTCTAAAATTGGTTGGCTTTCTGAGGCTACCATATATACATTACGAACCTTTTTTATCTCACCCCACAGGCATGTGGCCATCGATATGCCAACAACTATTTTGTGGGAAGGGAAACTGGCTTCACTAGGAATGATAGTTATCCAATTGGCGTCTGCTACAAATTCAAGATAACACAATATCAAGACGAGGTTTTTGGAAAGAAATTTCCATGCTTGGATGGTTAGTTTTACTACCATCTTATATCTCATCTCATCATATATATTTAATAACGCTTTTCTTTGTAACAAAGAGAAATGTTGCAAAACTAGACATATTTAATGGAATTTTGAAACTCGTGTCGACCAGGTCTCTGTTGAGATAAGTTCAAAGTAACTGATGTGCAAACAAGTTTGTTATTTATGTGCGGCTATAAAAGCGGCTACACAACTAAGTTGGTACATTCCCAACCCAATGAAAATATTCCTTCAATAACTTTACGTTTATTGTATTGTAATGACGTGAGAAATGCGACGGCATTGTGCATATTAGCAGGTTTCAGTTTTCTACATAGGGTTTGTAAAATTCTGTAGAACGATTTTAGATAATCTACAAAATACAGAAATAACAAAGGATACGTAGTATTACCATAAGATAATGAAATAAGTTAGGATATATAGTATTACCGTAGCTTTGAACATAGTACATCTGCTTTCTGTAGCCGGTTGTAATTGTGTTTGTACATACCTACTATATATGCTTTCTCCACTTTATAGTCCACAGACGTTCCTTTACAAAAGCAGGTTTAAGATATAAACTACTTCAGAATCAAAGGATCAAATTAGTAAGAAATGAAGAGAGAAATAAATGCAATGATCTTCCTAGTGACAAAAGGACAACAGGCAGAATTTTTAAAAGCATCAAAATTTTAAAAGTTTCAAATGGTTTAATCCGTAATATCTCAATATAGAAATCAATATAGCTTTTCGCATATTTAACAAATTACTACACTGACTGTAGTTAGTTTCGTTATATTTTTAACTAATTAATGTAGTGAATTCTTCATGCGTTTTGCAATAATAGTGAACATATGATCATGCGACACCTTGACGTAGTGGCGATAAACCGCTCGGAGCCACTTGCCTTTACGGATAATGTCGAGGCCATGACATTTTTATCAAGTACAACAATGTCTAAAACTTGATGTAACGATATAACTGATTGAAATAAGTTTTTTTGTCAATCTTTATTATTTCCATGAAGGGTTTATCCAATCCACCAGCAAACATTGGTTAAATAAGTTACGGCATTTCGTTAGTTTGATGTCTCGTCAGCTACCAAAGCCAATTTGACTTCTACGATTCACGATTTCATATTAGATGGCGATCTATCATTGTTTGCCTAATTTGTCAATATTGTGCGTAGATAGTGTAAACATGATTATCAAATCGATCGATAAATATAAATCTCACTTGTTCACTTGTCAAGCATGGCATTTCTCTACATATCCATATACTTCTGAAGATATGAATTACAAAAATAGGTAGATGTGAAAGCGAAGTCATATTCTTCACCAGACCCATACTCTTCAGAGCTTTAAGCCTGCATCCCTTCCTGTGATCTGAGCTATCCACTCTGCATCATATATCTTCCTGTATTAATATAAACATTTCCTGTGCAAAGAAATATTGTGTTCATTACAGTTCACTTTATTATCACATTTTAACTTTCTTTTAAAGGAGGATATCCGAATGAAAATACATTTTCATGTATATTCATCACAAACAAGTACATTTCCTGTAAATATTTGAGAGCAAAGACGTGGATAGTCGGATATTTACTTGTTAGAATTTCTGTCTTTACGATGCTCTTATGAAGAAAAAGGGAGGATGCTGAACTTTGATAAATGCCTAAGACAGCTATTGCAAAACGTTTGGTTAAGATGAAAGAAAGATGAAATACGTTTAGAAACTTTAGAATATACAATACAGTTTTTTACAAGGTTTTATTTGTGTAAATTTTGTTAGATCCTGATCAGTGGCGTGGAAACACAAGATGGCTTTCTTGGTGTCAGGCTGGCCTAGACACCGCTTTCACAAACATAGAGGAAACAGCTCTGTATGGTGCACCTGGAGCTTTCAACGGCACAGGTGAGTAAAATGTAACCCTAAGCTTTCTATTCTCCTGTTGTACGGAATGTCACAAATCCTGTAGTATCATAACGTATAGTCTTGACGGGGCGGGGGAGGGGGGGGGGCTGCGAAGCATGGGATGAATTTATCGTTTTCGTGATAGCTCCATGAATATACCTAGGCAAAGATGAAAGGGAAACGGTGGCATATTTTCCCTGGGTCCCGACTTGGTTTCCGACTCCACTGATAATGTGCATATCATGTCCCTGATAAAATCGACCGGGCAGACGATTGATGATTGGTCAATCGATGCGATACTTGATCTAACAACTTCAAAAGTAACATTTTTTGTTGTTGTTTCAGGTACCGTTGTGGTTGATGATCAAACAAGTTTTAGTTACCCGGAACCAAGCTTGTTCAACGACAAATCTGATTATGAAACCGATTACAATGGTGATTATATATAATTTAAGAACAAAAGTAAATGCTTATATCAAGACAAGATGATACATCACAGTTGTATTTGTCTATTTCATGCCCAAGTTACATACATTTGAAAGGCTGGTCGAGTAGATGTGTCAATCGCTGTAGAACAAAACGAAAGTAATAGTCAGATGTATCTAGAAATCGTGTTCTGTGAGAAAACAAATCTAGATTTTGTGAATCAAGTCGTGCAGACACAACCTCTTGATTAGCTAACTTAATGATAAGCTTATTACAATTACTAAAGAAAGTCACAGGTACTACTACTTAATCAACATTACGAAACAATTAACCATACTCTATACTTGAAAACAAAACATTGCTTTCTCTTTCTTTTTATTTATTTCTTTGAAGTGCCAGCAAAAAAAATTTAGCTTTACTGATAATATTTCTCATATCAGATTTTACATCAAAGATAATCAATTTCGAATAAAGATGTTTGGATGAAAGTTTACAAACTTCGAAGTGATGTTAGCCAAGAGGACTTGATTATTACTACAGAGATCTACATAGACGTGCTATAATTCATTATCTAGTGTTCATCTTTGAAACAAATCAACACGAAGTTGCTTACAAGTTTGCATCCTTTGCATTCCTTTGCATCCTTTTCGTTGGTTACTTGGGCGATAGATGCCTCATGCTGAGTAAATATGCCCTTATCTCATGTGTTCTCATCCCATTAATATTAGTGATTGGGCAAGGCTCAACATAAAATGTGGTGCATACTGTAATTTGATGTTGGTACATAATAAGCACATTTTCATTACGTCTTCAACTTTATGTCATTTATATTTATCAAATTTCAAGACATGGCATTAAACACAAGACAAGAACCAAATGTTCCATGGTTTCCATCCTAAGCAAATAAGGTTTGTCACACTACATTCATACAATCAACCGTGTTGTTCTTTGTTCATATTATGAATATTAATAAATGAACTTGAAATTCTTCATCAACTATCTCTAAAATAGTATGTCTAATAAACTTTACACATGTTCTTGGATAATACAATGTAAGTATTAGAAACATGCCTATGAGATCATACAATTTGACCTCATTAATATTCATGTTTATATCTGTTTTAATACTATGTCACTAAATAGACTTTGTCAACATGATAACTGATTGCTGGTACCTTCCTGTATATGTTGCAGCATTTGTCAATAGATAATCCTATTCGTTTTGGTGTACACAAGTTCATGAATTTTAAAATGCATGACCTGTCACACATGAATATATTTAGGCATTGTAACCACTAAACGTTTTCGTTTTCGGGTTTTTGTAAATTTTTTCGCTCAGTCTATGTCGGTATAATCTTCAAAATAATTTATAAATAGAAACCTTAGGTATCAAATAAAAAGTAACAAAGATTAAATCAGTAAATGTCACAGAATTCAAGTGAATGAACACATCAAACCCCTAAGTTTAGATGACTAGGAAGGTTATAACAATATTTCCTTCTTTAAAGTACCTTGAACGCAAACATACCGTGAAGAAGACTTGTCATGTGAAAGTAGTTGAGAATTCGGTTAGCAATTAACAGGTAAAACTTCCCTGTCTATACAATATATAAGTATGAAAGTTAAATTGCAGGGTAATTTAATGGGTCACAGCAAAATAGCTTTATAAACATAATTAAAGAATAAAGTTAATCAAACTGTGACCAAATTCTTCTCAAAGTATTTTGTCAGGCATTTTATATTATTTACACTGGAAAGCAATAATTTTTTAAATCCGATTAACCAAATGCTATGTGGCAACGTTAACTAAGGCTGAGGCATTTACTCTACATTGCTCGTATACACATATTAATGCACACGAACGCATAGATAATGGTTTCATTTGCGTTAATTCTGTCTTGTATTGCCATTTGATCATTTTTAGCAGGCTCGTTGGGGATTTTGCAAATTTACCATAGAGTAATAGCCATCCTTACAAAATAGCTCCAGTGAATATCTATCTTGCTATCTCGTACGCCCTTACCTGCATACACATACTCAGATATGCATAGAACATATGTAGGTTTTATAGAAGCCGGAACTTGTTTAAGTGACATTAAGTGCCGACTAGATTTGATATTCTCAGTTAACCTTTTTCCAGCTTATTTCACTTTCTTTCACTAAACGCTTTACTTGACACATTGAACTCCATACACTGCAAGTGTTTGAATGAAACGCAAAGGGTTTTGAAGTGAGCATTTTAACAGTTGTAATGGTCAGTATGCTTTTAGTTCTCTAGTTAGATGTGCTGTACTTATGTTATTTGATACATATATGTAATACCTGCTTCGTTTACAACTTAGGTTATGCAGTTGCGTCTGGACACTTTGTTGGCTTAAATAATGAAGTGCAGGGTGTGGCTGGGGCACCCCGAGCCAAAGACACAGGGAAGGGCACTATTTATGATATTGCAAATAAAACCGTATATATACCAAGAGATCTTTGGAGAAAAAGTTAGTCATTACTTTTAATATTTGCTTTCTATCTTTCGTGAACGCAATCGTTGTGGCACACTCGATATGTTCATCCTGACCTAAAGTACTTCGTCCACTATCCCTTTTATTTCCATTTGTATCACGAAATGACCATGTACCGTACTCATTAACGTTTATAATCTGACTAACACATTGTGTTCAGTATTAAAAAATAATGAGGTTGGAGTTGGGGCAGAAGGGTGCATTAAGTTCAAGAAAATGAGATTATTTCTTTTCATGAAGATCTCAGTCAGTCCATTATACTGCTATTAGCTTCGCCTGAAATATATATTGAATACACAGTCACGTTTCATGTTTTAAAGTTCTATTGTGGCCTCGATGATGCATTGAAAAAAAATGAATTGATGACCATCAAAAGTGATATTCTAGCTTTTCGTAGTCATACGTGTCATAATCACTTTGCGTTTCCCTTGTTTTCCTAACAGGCTTACACTTATTTTGGGAGTGCCATGGCTTCAGTCGACTTGGATCAAGATGGCCTAACAGATTTACTAATCGGTGCTTCTTTCTACTCGAACAATCACGATGAAGGGAAGGTTTACGTTTATCACAACACAGGTTCACTGGTACGTTGAAAGGATGCAAAGCTGCTTAACAGTAGCCCAGGCTTACCAATTGCTTGTCATACCAGTTATGTCTCAAATCGCCAAAAGGGAGTGTATG
>KN884369.1:68403-79596 GCA_000934455.1 Apostichopus parvimensis
GCCGCAAGCTGACCGAAGTCAGTCTCTTAGATTCATGTTTAACGTCCATGATTATGAATTGTCAACAACTCTGTAACTGGACGACATACATTAATCTTGGAGTGACTCGAGCTCGAGACCTTATGATTGAAAGGCACCTGCGTTAACCACTGATAACACTCATAACATACTACGTATACTACGATACTTTGGTAACTGCGCTGTACTCGAGTCAACAACATTCTAGATCGAATTCACAACCGAATCCTTGGTGTTCACACCATGACCAAGACCGAGACCTTAGGATCCAAGTCCGAGCCGAGACCGTAACATCAAAATCCGAGTCCGGTTCCGGTCATTCAGTCCGGCAAATAAGATAGACACTGTATATTGCACTACTTCGGTAGTCAAAGAAGATATCGGTACTTGTTTAGAAATCGAGTACTCTTTGTAATTGCTCGCATTGCGATTTTCATTAAGTATAAGTATTCATAGATTATCACTGAGTACTCGCACTCGTGCTTCATTTAAAGTAACCGTTATCAATATATAATGTTTGAAATTATATTTATGAGTAGATGCTACGATTTCACACAACATAGATCCTGTGTAAAGCCTATACAGTAAGTAGCACGAGTCACAACAAATGATTGTCGACTATTCATATCCGAAACTACTACCAGAGACTGAGACCAAGAACGGTTCATATGTGTTCGAGAACAAGAACGGGGAATCCGAAACCATGACAGGGTGTACGGTGTCTGCATTTCTGTGTGCTGCATCTGAAGCACTGACCTAATGGTCAAAGTATTTGACTATATAGTCCAGTCACTTCAATCGATAAACATCAGCTGTTTAAAGGGTCATTTCTCAAAAAGCAAAAGAGGTGTAGCAATATTTCATAGAGTGATAGCAGTGTTCCACAACAGTCTATTAACATTTTAGTAAGCACTAATTCACCGTTTATAACATAAGCACCAAATACTAGTGTCATACCATTTGTATTTTTAGTTTATTTAAATTTACAGATGTGGTTATCGGTGCTCCTTATGAGGATGATGGTGCTGGTGCTATCTACATCTATCTTGGTGCAAAAAACGGTGTAGACCCAAACTTTTCACAGGTAGGCATAATTCTTTGAACAGCAATATAAAATATATTCAGCAGCTTCATACGTCTATTGGGAATATATGAACATTATCTGTAATCTTTACGCCTATGTTAATCATATGGTTGAGTTGTGTTGAGTTGTCAGTGAAAGCCTTTGTGTATTCCTCCCGGGATAGTTCTAATAACTTCTGTCTGGAAGATCCTGCCAAATGTTCAATTTGCATATGACCATTCAGTTATTGTGCCTTCCGTGTAAACTGAGAGAAGTTATTGCATACTTCCACTGACGTTTCTGTTTGGTGGTTGGAAAAATCACCAGCTCCAGATAATCATTTCTGCAAACAAACAAGTTTTGCACATATGAAGAATAAGAGAAAGGGAATTTATGTACAGGGATAATCCTACATTTCTGTTTTCACTGTAATTAGAAAGAAGTTAGAACCATTCCCAAATTCTATTTGCAAATAATATGGGATCCTGATGGATCTAACTATTGTTATGCATTTTGTAAATGTAGACATGCATCGCTTGAAAGATACATAGTTTGTGTACAAATATATGTATTAGCATCTCGAGTAGACAATGAAGCCACGTTTGGCACCCAATGCTGGTATTGACTGATATCAGACTAAAAACACTATTTAAGTCATTTTTTCAGCGACAAATCGCGATACTGTCTATGACTTATCGACTCTCCAAGTACAGGGGTAATACAGAAGGTAACTCCTATTCCCAGTTGATTAACTACCAATTCTATTTTTCGTCAGCGTGTATCAGGGGCATCCCTTGATCCTCTGGTGAAAACGCTAGGCATTTCTGTCCATGGTGGTGTGGATATGGATGGTAACTTGTATCCAGATGTTACAGTTGGAGCTTATGAAAGTGACACTGCTTTTCTCTTTAAGTTAGTATGCTTACATTTCAATGTTTGTAAGTATTTATTGAGATATGCATCTAGTTTCCTTAGAGATCTTTGGCATGAGGCGTGAAGGTATACAAATGTTTATGATACTAGGTGTTCCATGACTCACTATTTAGTAACACCCATGAGAACCCAGGCACTTATGAATGTTAATGCTTATCTCAAATATTTTGTCTTATACCGTATGTCAGATATATTTTCGTAAAATATTGTTTTTTAAGCATAATTTGTGCCACCGGAAAATCCATTTCATATTTCATGGTCAGTTACAAAGACACAGTTATAAATAAATGTGAATGATTTTATAGAAGATCTGGCAATTGATCTGGTGATCTCAGAACTGAGATTGTGCTGAATTGTGTTAAATGATGTCATTGGTAGCCTCAAACACCCACCTCCTCCACAACCACTCCACTATGAAGGAGAGAAAAGTTAGAAAAGACTTACGAGCTACACCGAGTTACAAGCTTATACTAGAATGGTTCCTTTGATATCATAATCATTTCACACGTAACACATTGAGTATGTAGTTTATATGATACTATATGAGTTTGTGGGATCACATTATAAAGTTGATAGCACATTCTTTAAAAACTGTATCTTTAGTTACAGATCTCAGGCTTCAACAGTCTTACAAAGTTTAGCAAAAAAAATAGAAAACATTCATGCTGCTTTCAATCACAAAAAGATTGATCTTAATAATTTAAAAATGATAACATACTTTAGTAAATACTTTGATACCAACAGGAATTTATCTTTCATATCTAATCCTAAAACGACACTCCTTAGTTCATGTTTTTACAAATCATTTGTTAAGAATTTTGTACACAAATCTGTCATATAATTAACTTTAAAATCAATATCAGATTAGCTGTAAACAATCATATGATGTGCTTACAATTGAAAATTTTTTAATGATTAGTTAGCTTTCCCTTTCCAGTAATGTTAAGCCCTATCGTAGAACTGTAAGTCACAAGTATTTGTTTCAATTAGTTACATACACACTAATTACAATTACTTATTGACCTCAACTGTTTGAACAGCACATGGACGCATTGATATGAGTTAAAGCGGATCTCAAGGCAACCTAATTCAAAAGTTAACTCAGGCTCAAGTATCTTCATGTTATTATCTCCTCATAAATTTTAGTAAACGTTATATGCTAGTTGTCTCTCCATCTTTTCTAGCCAAAAGAGCTGAATCTGAGACGAATGTGTGTGTGTGTTATTAATAACGTGTAGTAACTCATAGTAGGTATTCGAACTCACTAAGAAACTGATAGAGATTTACTATTTCCATGTTGTATTACTCATAACAGGGCCAAGCCGATTGTTGATTTAACAGCGTGGCTGGAAATCAATCCTCAATCTTTGGACCCCGGAGAAAAGGAATGCGATTTGAGTGGTGAAATGCACGCGTGTGTGGAACTGACTGCCTGCTTCAAGTTTAGTGGTGTGAGTGCTACTTTTGGATTAGGTAGGGGATATTTTCCAGTTTTAATTTTGGTGTTTCCTTAGCCTGACTTTTTTTGTCTTTGAAAGAAGTTACTTCAATTGCTTTTGCAGTGTTTAGTAACTTACGTTAGCAACACACTTCATTTTGATGTTTAAATGTTTAGTAGACAGAATAGATATTGGCAAGATGATTCGGACGGGCGATAACTCTTCTAATGTCCATCCTTTCGGCTGTTAGTTTCTCTTTTATATGTAGAATGATTCATATCACTTTCTGGCCAGTAGATCAGTCAGTCATTCACCGAGGGCAGGGAGTGGTATATAATCTGTCAGATAGCCAGGCATAACAAGAGGGTGCTCGGAAGGCAAACTAGTGCACCGGGGTTCATTAAGGAAATTATGGAAGTGCCCTAATAAATACAAAATGTGTGATCAGATGTAACCACTTACCACTATGAATCGCCATATGCTGTCATTCCCTATGGCGTTAAACACACGGTATTATCCGAAGATAACTTTCTTGGTTGCGTAGAGAGGGTCCTATACTAATAACTGCGGATTAGGTAACTGTACAATAAAAAAGACATTTCAAACGTTCTCTCCGCGTGCATCGATAATGTTTTGAACAATATTATGATGTTCTTTCTAATCTTTCAATTTGTAAAGTATACTCGATATATTTAGCAAACCAAATTTACAAGACAATATTTGATCTATCTGTCTTCCTCCTTCTCCCTCCCCCCCCCCCTTCCCACCCCCGCGCGCTCTCTCTCTCTCTCCACCTCTTACACCACCTCTCTCTGTTGTTTTTGTTGATATGACAGCCATTGAATATTCGATTGAAGTTGACACAGAAAACACAAAAGCTGGAATCGATTCACGCTTCTTCCTCACCGACGAAAAGATGATTCTCATTAACAAAACAATTACAGTACCATCTGAGAATGTTCGACAGTGTGATGGGATTTTCGTGGCATATCTCTCTGTAAGTATAATTTAGAGAACAGTGAATACAAACTGAAAAATAGTAGGACAGCCTACAAAGGGACAGAGAGGTATTATACAATGAATTTGAAGGGATGACCGTTCAAATGCACCGCTATCAGTCCAGGTTGCATTCTATATCCCTTTTCTGAGAGATAACCGTTTAAAATTTGAGGCTTATCAGTGAAGGGACTGGACTTTATAGTGTTATACATATACCATTAGGTCAGTTTCTCAGATACAAAGCTCAACGGGAAAAATAACTCTTTTGTGGCCCAATGACATATTTACAAAGTAGAACAATATAGTCAAGAAAAATATTGTTTAATTTTATCTAAGGATGTTCTGTTGCTTAGCCTATATAAAGAACATGTTTTGGATGAGTTATTAGCATTTATAAAATAATGGCTGAGCGACATTGAGGCCTGCACATTGAGGCCGACGTCATCACCAAATTTACCCTTAAAGGAGGCATTCCAAAACATATCGCAGATTTTAAAGGCGGATATCTTTGAAACCAGAATTATAATTGAAGTGTTATTGGAACTCAAATGTTTACTTTTTATTGAACAATGACATTTTAGAAGCAAAGTTCTGTCAAATTCATCCTTCTAACAAAAAAATCGAACATATTTAAAATATGACGATAGTGATGGTGATGATGGTGGTGATCACAATGGTAGCAGTGATAGTGTTATTGACGGTGGTAGTGTTGGTAGTAGTGGTGATGATGATGATAGTGTTCGTGACCAGACCAAAAAGAAAATCGAGCAGGACACATTTGATAATACCATAGACAATACTACAAATAGCAAAACGACTAGAAACAAACCAATAAAACAAAAGATGACACCCAAGCAAACACTAATAAGTGAAATAGATACACAGTGACAGATTATACACGAAAATAACACGCACAAGTCCTGATATACAAATAATTGAGACATGTTGCTACTTATTATAATTGTGTCATGTTATGTCATATGTTATTATATGCGATATGCTGTTAAATGTTATTATAAGTTGTGAGGCTATTATGTTATGTGCTATGTTATATGTTATCTAAATGTGTTATGTCATAATTTGGGTACGATGTAATATGATATACCTTGTCATATCTTATGTCATATCTTATGTTTTACGTTATTATGTGCGATATGTTTGGTAAATATCATCTTATTTCATGTCACGTTTTGTGATGTTATGTATAATTTCAGAACAAAGCTAGGGATTTCCTCACGCCAGTGTTAATGAAACTTACATTCGATGTCTTCAAGTATGAAGTTCAAACCTCCGTGCGAGGGGATGAGCCTTTTATCTTTCCGGGGGGTTTACCCCCGGTCAGTCACAGTCATAATTGTGGGGCTCAGAATATCACAGAAAAGGTATTATAATTACTTATATTGTTGTAAATAATCACCTCTTTAATTGCCCTTACAAATGATGTTGTTGGTTGTTACCTTAATAGCATGTCTTAACAATTCAAGACAAGTTTTTTTTTCCTTTGTACCCTGTACCACTGTTTGAACATGGAGGATAGCTCAATAAGAGCAGGGATGGATAAATCATAGCCTTTACCATAGAAACCAAATTTTCGCAAAGGTTTCCAATGTTTTCAGTTTTTTCATATCTTTACCGTCTAGGTACGTTTTACTCAAAACTGTGGCAGCGATGCTATCTGTAAGACCGATATTGAAGTCAGTTTGGAAGCTGAGCTGCCAGGGTGAGTCAGTCAGTCACTTCCACTAGTACATACCTTCTTGGCGAAAATGCACTTTGAATCCTTTTCCATCAATCAAAAATATTTATTTCAACTGGACAATCCCTTAGAAAGTAAACGCTTATGCTGAATAACTTGACTTTTAGAAAATCAACTGCCTTATTATAAGCATGATTAAGGATAATGTTTTTCCTCACAGTATAAAAAATTACATTTCACATTAAAATCAGTCAATATGCCTAACTCACTTGTACTTGAAATTGTTTTCAAACTGTTTTAGTATTTCGATAAGTTCTACACAAGCCCTTAATAATAATAAAAGTATAGACTTACAAAGGAATTTGGGTAATGCTTCCTTTTTCTTCACTTCCTATTTCTCATATGCATGTTTATTTGAACTTTGACGTTCTTTGAAAGTTTTAACCACAAAGTATACGATCGACAGGAAAGCAAACAACATTTTTCTTTACCGTTTAGCGTGAAGAGCAAAATATACATGTTTCATAACGATATGATGATCATTTCTACTTGATACAGGTATAAAGATGACGAGTTAATCCTAGGTGCTTCTCGCAGTGTCCATTTCAATGCAAAAATTGATAATAACGGAGAAGATGCCCACCAAGCCGTTCTGAATGTGTATCATCCCACTGATGTGAAATTTGAAAGGGTTGAAGTAGAGGCAGTGAGTAATTGTACTTTCGTTTGGTGAATGCATGATGACATATTTTAAGATTTTTATGGTAGCCGAGTGTTCGCCGTTTAACGACTTAAAATGCCCAGTCTTAAAAAATGTCAACAATCACGGGGAAGGAATATTGCATATGACCTAGACGGCCACCGATCGTTAACAGAAAGCAGTCGTTATGCGCGCTTAACAGCAGTGGCGTGAACAGATTTCAAAGGCGGGTGGCCGAAATTTCAAAATTTCCCGACTAATTAAAATATGGGCCTCAACCTTTATCGGAAGGCCGGAGTAGTTAGACGGATTTTATACTGGTGGGGTTGCTGTCTTGGGTTCATTGAAACCGTTTCCTATGTAGAGGGGTGCAGGTCCTTTCCCAGATAAACTATAAAATAAATAGATGTCAAATTATGCACTCGGAATCATAGTAAGGTCTATATAAGTAGCCCCCAATGCAAGTTCTTGCTAATACATATTTTTATAATCGAGGTTGTAAAAAACACTGGGGAGGGTACATCCGTAGTAATGACCGAATTCGTCCACGGCTGAATGAAAAATCCCCCGACTGACTATCAGAGGTGTCCCGCCCTTCCCCTTTGCGCACGCCACTTCTATAGTTTGCTGTTCGTTGTACGGGGTCAGTTGTAAGGCTGGGGCTTGCACGACTATCGAAACTAGTCGGTCACGACGGTCGAGTTCATTGGGATCGTAATCAGTCGGGCAGTGTAGGGCGTTTAATGCCAGTCGTGGCGGAAACCGTATTGATTATTTATTATTTAACGTATGTCAATATTTCCGAAGCATTTCAGCATCAATAGAGTGATCTATCGGCTGATTGGTTCGAATCCGTAGCGCCACTGAATCAGAGTCGCTGAAGGCTCCTACAAGTTGAGATGGCTAAGGCGCCGATTTCATCTTGGTCGCAAAAGGTGCTACTTTGCCGAAGACGCCAAATGCGTCATTTGTTTAAAAAAAAATCGCCGTCAATTTGAGCATTGAGCCGTTATCAATTAATGGCTCTGCATATATTTCAGTACTCTTATACTGAATCAAAGTCTTGTAAGCATTTCTTATTAAAGAGAATAGCCTATATTTGCCTGTATTTTGTTACAAAATGTTACCATCCATTCTTTACCAGGTGACATGTTTGCCTCTAGCAGACCAAAGAGGAGTCCCCTGTACTGCTGAAGTGGCAGTCACATGTCTACCCTCAATGGACCGATCAGGAGATTCTGGTCTTCTAGAATGTAGCTTGGGGAACCCCATGAATGCCAATAATTCTGTAAGTACAAGTTATATATTTATATAACGTGTTAGAAACTCTTACCCAAACATGTCAGTATGTCTGTTCCCAGGAAGACTGTAATAATTTAGTAAACAATTATATATTATTTTACTTTTTGAAATACAGAGAGTGATAAAATAATTAAAAGGGCATCAGATCCATAATAAGTGGCTGTATTGAAAACAAATCTTTGCATTTCTTTGTCGTTTGCGTTACAATATGAAGACCACTGTCATGTTCGTACACTACTTGCAGGTCCCCATTGTGAAGAGGGGAAATATCAAATTTCTCTTTGAAGTTAGGCGAGGGGGAAAGTTGTCATAACCCAGTAGGTTGGACAAAATTACGAAACGGCTTGTGCGAAACGCAGACGTAAGGATGATGGACTGAGCGTAATTTGAGTATCACAATCAAAGATTTAACCCATGTAAGCGCTTTTGCCTCCTACTGGCATACTTGCATCACAAACTTTTCGGAAACTATCCACGTACAAGTCAATGTGGTTGCTGACAAAGACAGATTGACGAAACGGCTTGTTTCGTTTCGCTTCGCGTGTGTAAAAAGTTAACGCTCAAATGAATTGGACATCAATCTGGACTTGAATTGCTTGATGAATAGATTGGTTACGTATCGATAGCCTAATTTGTTAACCATTCATTAACGATTCAAACTGGACATTATTGGCCTTTTCTCTCCTTTTAGGCTACATTGAGACTGCAGTTTGATGTTTCAAATATTTCCTGGTCCCATGAAAGAAAGATTAACATCACAATGGTAGTTAATACCGAAAGTATGGAAGCCGAAGAGGAAAAGGCAAATAACATGAAGCAACTCATAATAAGGGTGATAGTAATGGCTGATGTTGGTGTGATTGGGTAAGTATTACACCCCACTCCCACACTGCCCACTACCCCATCTTAAACATATCTAAATTTCAAAATAAATATCTGCTCTTTACAGTGTTGTTGGAGATGATATTTGAATGTTAATATGTTCCCTTTCTTCTCATTTTCGTTTGTTTCATTGGACTTAACGACACGGCAAAGGACATTTGAACAGTGTTAAACTGAACAATGCTCAGATGTGTGAGATTTTTGTAACCACAATGATTCAAGTTTGTACAAAATAATCTTCTCTAAGCACAACAATTGTATCCTGATATTCCGTTCCTGTTTATAACGCCTGTGAAAGACCGTTATGGTCTCGTCTTTGTTGTTATTTATAATAGTATATTTGTTTTGCTTCTGATTTAGCAGTACTTAACACTTCTATATGTCTTTGCTTGTCGTTTGCAGTACATCCCAACCAGAGAGTGTTTATTACGGTTACAATGCAACAACCACCGGAGAAAGTGACCAAGAGGCCGCAGATAAACTAAGACTGGACCAGGGCTATGAAAGCTGTGAGCTTATTTTATGAACATAACGGAGATGAAACTCGTTATAATCAGTCTCACATTGGTCCAGGTTTTAACCAAGAATTCCAGGTGAGTCTATAGATTTGCTGTAAACCAACCGTTCCATTTAGTTGTATATACAATGGCTTCCACTTGCATAATATTGTACAATGATCATACCATATACTTCACGTACCATCTATTACTTTATAGATTATACATTTATGTGTGGTGAAAGTTTGTTACAGCCCTATATAGACCATGCATCTGTAAATTCAACTGGAGATAATATATTACTACTGAATGACCTCTCTCCGTTCAGTTCTGTCCGATAGAAACAAGGAAAGTACGGAATTAAGATATTAATCCCAGCCATTGAGAATTATTACAATATATTAGTGTGTAACTTTGTTTTTTACAGTTTGCAGGAAAATGTCTGTTTTAGTCTAGGCACATGTGACCATTATTTGCCTTTTAGCTTATTTAGCCGGCAATAAAGTACTAGGTACCCGGTCGATTTGTTGTAATCACCGGATCCCACCAAATATTGTAAAAGTGGCATATTGTTCTTCAACTATTACTCATGGTACTTTTTTCACCTGATAATACAGATGGAATGAGAGAGGGAAACTGAAAATTATGAACCATCTTTAAATTGAACGTTTACATTTCCCCTAAATAATGTTTTAATGAAGCTAGGTGTGTATTTCTTTCAAAGATAAAGCATGTTCAATGAGTTGGCGGTAACAGGTACGTACCACCGGCAAACTTTTCAATAAATACTTTTGTCGGCATGGACTGTTTATTTCAACATTTTAAAGTAGCTTTCATCGAGGAAACGCACAACAGTAAATAGATCAATTATATCTCTACCCGAATATTGAGAGCTTCTTTGGAAAATATTAGAAGTGTTTTCATCAATTTTTTGACAGTCCTGTTTAAAATTCCACATGTATAATTGTTTTGTTTTGTAAAAGAGGAATATTCATATTTTCTACACTTTCAGATTATAAATTATGGTCCCGGGAGACTACCTTTAGAATAAAACATTACCATTCAGGTTCCATGGAGTAATATTGATGGTGACACTATGATCTTCATTAAAGACATAACGGTTTGTAGAAAAAGAACAATTTTTTATGACGATAATACTTACTATATAAGTTGACAGTTCCACAAATTAGACGTTGCACCATTAAGGTTAGTTTTGATTTTACCCTTGCAGATTACTCTAGCGATCCTGGAAGTGATAAGTCAGCAGGGAGCCAGTTCAAAATCGATATCAATATTGGTAGTTTAGGTAGATGGAAAAGTGCATGATGTGAGAGATTACAAGTAGGTATATGTCATTCGTTATTACCCAACCCATTAAAGTTTGGACGATTCTGGACCACAGTCTATCATGTTATTAACAAGAATAATAAATATAAAATTGTTCTGTTGTTGTTTTAGATGGAACCAAGCAACAAGGGTGTCTGCAATAAACCTCGGATTTTAAAGTTGCAGAGGAATAGAAACAACGAAGCTTACGTTGGACAGGACCTCTCAAAGATTCCATATGCTGAAGACAAAGAATTCAGTCAACAAAGAGCAACAACCGATGACTCCAGACAATTCGTAAGCTTAGTAATGGATATTCCAGTCTCCCAGAGGCCCGG
>KN884369.1:113051-125183 GCA_000934455.1 Apostichopus parvimensis
CTTAATGGTAAGGAGCAGGAGGTCTTTATTGAAAGAGACCTGGGTATCTACATTGACTGATCTCTGCAACCTTCTAAACATTGTTTTGAAGCTGCTTAAAGGGGTAATAGGGTTTTAGGTATGATCAAGAGGAACTTCAGTTTTCTGAAAGAGGACATAGTTGTTACAGTAGGCTTAATTTAGCAGTTTGTTAGGCCTCATCTGGAGTATGCTGTGCAGGCTTGGAACCCATATTTTGCTAAGGATAAGGACATACTTGAGAAGGTCCAGAGGAGGGCTACTAGGACGATTAGTTCGTTAAGCATGTTCTTTATTATAGGCAGTTACAGCTGCTGAATCTAACCACACTGGAACTTATTAGCTTATATCTTTTCAAGATTGTGTATGGTTTTGACAATTTATCCTTCACTGACTTTTTCATATTTGATAACAGTAGTTGTAACAGAGGTCATTGTCGTAAACTCCAGAGGTACCAAGTAGGATTAATATTCAGCATACTTTTTTTCTAATAGGGTTGTAATGAGTAGAACGGTTTGCCTGAGAAAGTTGTACTTGCAAGTAGTGTGAATGGGTTTACTTTAAGAATGCTTCAAATGGACAAGCACTTTAAGCATTATTATTGGGTCAGATATTTTGTTTTTTTCTCTCCCATAGGGTCCTTGATGGGGACTTGATTGTCCCTCCTGATCTTTTTTTTCTACTAAACAACCATACTTGACGTGATGCATTGTACGTAGTAATCCTGATAGGATGCAGCCTATTGTACGTACACAGTGTAGCCTTACTAGCCACAAAGTCATGGAGGCATGTGCTTAATGTACACGTAGCAGTACACTAACACTTCTTTGAACCAAAGTAAGCACTAAGCAAAGATAATAACAATGTCGCAAAGAATATTTCTGTTGGTCCCAGAATTGGCCATAATTTTTCAGAGGCTTCTTACCTGCTGGAATATTGTACTTTCTTAATTTCAGTTAAAGGGCAAAAACCCTGTATTGATATACATGTTCATGGAGCTTACTATGTTCAAGTGCCTGTGAAATACATTTTTATTTAGCATTTTAATATTTACACTCATAATTTCCTATTTTCTTTCAGATAGTGAAATGCAAAGCACTGAGTCAGATACTGGCCGTGGCCGATGCTTACTGGTTATCGATTTCGACCACACAATTTCAGAAAAGAACACAGATAGTTGGGTTCTCAGATCTCTTCTTTCGGAAGATACAGTTGAAAAAATACTCGCTTCAAGGCAAATTAAGGAATTTCCATGGCAAAAGGTGATGAGAAACGGTTTTCAAGCTCTTTATGATAAAAATTGCTTCAAAGACCAAATTGTCAATGCGATAGAAGAGATACCTCTAGTGAACGGCTTTGCAAAGTTTATAGAATCGGTAGGGAAAGAAAGTCATTGTGAAATTATCATTGCCTCAGACTCGAACACAGTATTCATCGAGGCATTACTGCAGAAGCATAAACTCGTTCCATACATTGACCATGTTTTCACCAACCCAGCAAATTTTGATAACCAAGGCCATTTACAACTATTTCCTCATCATTCCCATTCTTGCAAAACTTGTGAACCAAACATTTGTAAACAGAAGATACTAAGACAGCATGTGGAGGAAAGCGAGCGAATCGGGGGCAAATATGAGCGGATTGTTGTGATCGGAGACGGAGGCAATGACTTTTGTCCGTGTAAGCTTCTGACAGAGAACGACATCATCTTCCCTAGGAAAGGGTACCGGCTCATAAAAAAGTTGGAGAGGCTTTCAAAGTCTGGTGATGGAGAGGCAGTCCTTGCATCAGTTGTGCCCTGGGAGGATGGAGAGGACCTGTTAGCATCCTTTAAGCAAGTCATCGGTCTCCAGTTAGAATAGGAAGATAGAACAATAAACCATTGTTAAATATTTAAAGCTGTTCTTTGCATTGAGTTTTTCCACAGTTTGGCAGTGCTATTCTTGATGGTGAGGAAAGATAAATTATCCCCTCAAAGATTTGCCAATGAAATGTCTGATGGTTTTAAATTAAATTTTGTGAGACACAAAGTTTGTTTCATTCCTTAGTAATTGATACCATCTCATGAAAAAGTTGGAAAAGCTTTCAAGAATTATATATCTTATAAAAATATATCTTATCTTTTCCTTGAAGAATTATTTCTTTACATCTCATTCACTGTATATATTCACTTTTAACTGGAAGTTCATTGATCTCTTAATGGAACTGACAGCTGTCATTCACTCACTGATGTATTAATTTAATATCTTTATTCTACCTGGACTCCACCTACTTTCCTTGGGAAGGACATCTTTTTTTAACTTATTTGTTAGTCACTTTAACTTTTTTGGAACACACCAGTATCTCCATTCTTCTAGCTGCCATCCCTCCCCTGCAAGACTAGAATTGCCTACAGTCAAGCACTTAGTTGCATTTGCTCTGACAATTCGTCTTTCATTCGTCATACATATGTTTTAGAAAAACACCTTATTGCCAGAGGCCATAGTGCCAGAGGAGTCTGTGATGCCATTCAACTCTGCTCCCTATCCAGATCATCTACATTGGCAGTGAAGGTCAAAAAGGGAAGAGATTGTGACGACAAGCTCCTTCTGGTTGTTAGTTGCCACCCATATCTTCTCCCTCTTCAGCAAATCACCACTAACAACCACAACATTCTCCTCACTTCAGATGGACTCCAACGAGCCGTCCCTGAAAAACCCACCATCCCCTACGGGACCTTCTTGTGCGTGCTGTTGTTGCACCTCCAGCTTCTAACCATGGTACTTTCAAATGTGGTCGTACTTCAAAATGCAATCGCATCGTCTGCAGCCACCACATTGTTGAATCCAATTCCATCACCAGCCTGAGCACCCAACTCACACACAAGACCAATGGTAACATCGCTTGCACAACCTCTAATGTCATCTAACTGATCTCTTGTAGAGTTTGCGGCATTCATTATGTTGGCGAAACCAAACCACCCTCAAGAAGTGGTTCTATGGTCACAGATCCACAGTCAACACATTGAAGACTAAGATCCCAGTACAGCAGGTCATAAACTCTGGAATTCTCTTCCTCATCACTTGAGAAATGTCACATCTATTGACACTTTTAAGAAGCATTTGAAAACTTACCTTTCTAGGCTTGAGTATGGGCATTAATCTTATTCGTTGTTTTATTCACATTACTGTGCCCATTTTTATGTATATTTTTATTTTTATGTTCTTTATTGTGGTTTTTAATCCTTTCTTATATCATTTTTTACTTTTATTGCTGTTGTTATTACTTTTAGGTTTTCTTAAGTTTGGTAATTTTATATTCCAGGTATCGGTTCTTTTGTACAGTGCTCTTGAGCATGTTTTATTTCATGATAACAGCACTTTAATATATGGTATTTATTTATTTTATTTTATTTATTTATTTATCCCGGTTTGAGAACACTTTAATGACATGTCCCCACAGGGGATTGAATCCTTAGGTAGCTGTCCTGACCTAGTACAAATCAGCAGAGAGAGACTGGATGCATCACCTTTGCACCATTCAACCTCATGGGCTCAACATTCAGGAAGGACATGACTAAACTTTCTTCTGCCCCCCTCCCTCCATCATCCCTTGTTTCCCCCTCTGTCACCCTCTCCTCTAAGCTCTCTTCCACCCTTTTTTCTCCACACTTATCTGTCTTTATCGGTTTATCCTTCTGCAGTTTATTTCCTACCCTCTTCCCTTAATCCTCTCTTTGTCCCTCTACAGTTTATCTCCTACATCACCTCCTCCTGTTGGTTTCTTTCTTTTCTCCATCCCTTGTCCACTGATCCTCTTACATCTTATCTCTTTTGTGTTTACCCTGCTCATTAACCTGTCTGTATTGTGCTTGTATTTGTCCCTTCTGTTACTGTAACTTGTCATTCATCCTCCGAAGAAGATCCTACTACGATCGAAACATCAGGCCCACTTACTTTAACAAATTATCTTGAACAGGCACTTTAGTGGATAAGCAGTTTGTTTTATTTTAATTATAATGGTACACGCATGTACTGGGGCAGATTGACCATTCGGCATACTGGCTCCAACCATTGCACCGTTGGGTTCGAGGCATAGACAGGTAGACATGCCAAATATGCTGATTTCATCTTGGTTATCAAGGTGCTATGTAGTTTTATCCAAGTTGACAAAAGAACTGCTTGCTTCAAGGCCCCACCGTCACCTGTTGGATCACGAAGCTGGTAGCAATTTATGGCCCATTCCACCCTGCACACAAATACTGCAAAGCACATCTATTTTATGATAGAATTGCATTGTGTGGTACAGTGTGAATTAGATGATGCCACAATGCAATTTGAAGATAGCCAAACGAAAAATGAAAAGATAAAAATGTCCATTTGATCTTTGTCATAAAGTGTTTATTTCTTTGATATCAGATCAATACAAAATTCATGCATATCATATCATCATGTTTTACAACTGGAAAACCAGAACTACACCACCAGTAAATATCATTTGAACATCTCTATAAGTTGCTATTATATAAACTGCAATGTGATTCTCAATTTCAGCTGACAAAGATTAACAAGTATGATATTAATTCAATATATTCAATAATATTATGAAACTTCTTTCAACAAGTTTAGACAAGTTTCATCACCCTGTTAATGGTTTCCTTTAGGTCTCAAACTGTCACCATTTGTGGCAAGATTCAAAAAGAGACTTATTTTCGTTTAAGATGAAGCATCATAAGATCACAAAAAATCTTCCACTTACTGTACTTATTCGAAAGTCTCATCTGTTTGATTTTCAAGAAAGTATTGACAGGATAATGAATTAAACATCAGCTGCTGCTGAGGAAAGAATAAAATCAGTTTAATAGTAGTATGGTACGTTTGCCATTAGTAAGCAGTCAGCAGGTATAAAGTTAAATTGAGCTTCTCAACAAACATGTGAAGTATGAAGGATTAACGAATATGGTGTATCATGTTATATTGGAACTTGAATTCCCAAGGATTACTCTTCAAATTAACAACTTTTACTGACAGTTACGAGTAGAATGAATATCATGTTTTTCTATGTCAATGAATGCTGTAACTGTTCGTACTGGCAATAGGGTTGATTTCAAGCACCATATGAGTGGTTTCAAGCACCATATGAGTGGACAGTTTACAGAGGTTGTTAGCACCCGAAAACTGTCTCAGGTGCCTGACAATTCCTCAATGGATATGTTCAACAATCGACGTACATAATCAAAACGACGACTTCATTATTTGTGTGATGGGGAATCAGTCCCCCCCCCGAATGATCCTAACATCTTCTTGTTCTGTTAATGATAGGTTTCAATTTCTGCATACTGTATCTATGTATATATATCATAAAATATCTGATAAGAGAATTCAGCTGTAACTTTAACTCCTCTCAACCAATCATACTAGTGTCGTTTCAATTTGGCATACAACACGTAAGACAAATCACTTCAAAAAATATTTAACGGTTGCAAAGAAATACTGTAGCGCAACGGTGACAAAAACATCCAATCAGAAATATACATTAAGCCCATGTGACCTTGAAAATTAATTATGCAGGCAAGGTTAAATTGTACTGAAACACAAACTTGAATGATAACATACAATACGAGGTGTAAAATGATCAGGAGAGGAAATAAAGTTCAGTTTAGTTGACGACCACTAGTTGATATATATATACACTCATATTTTTATTATTGCAATTCTAATGTCCCTAAAAATAGGTTTCCTTTACACAAAACAATTCTCGACAATATACAGAAGAGGACAAAATTCACCTAAAATATTCATCTAATTCTAATTGTTAAAGTTAAAGAAGAAAGAAAAATACACTATAAAGAAACACTTACAGAAAGGTCCCCATATACAGATACTATTCTCAACTTATAATCATTCCGGATGTACTGTACTAAACAGTTGAAATTTCTTCACTTCCAACAGAAAGTTATGTTGTTTAACTCAAAAGTTAATTCTGACAGAGCGTTCATCCTCTTGTGAGCGACATGTAACAAATTTTGTCAAGAAAACTCTCAGTATGGGACCAAAGAATTACTGAAGTGTCACGTTTTGAGGTTACTCTACATGATGTAACCCTGCACAAATATTCTTTTATAAGACAAAAGGATTGGCTCATTGGTTTAGTGCTATCCATGAACTATGTGATTTCATCAATAATTTGATAAGATTTCACCAAAGTGAGATATGATTTATAACTTGTAAAGGTCTTTTGTCAAAACTTTATGATCCTGGTAAATAGGTGAAATAATTTGTATGTATGTATGTATGTATGTATATGTGATCTTCCCGCAAGCAGGAACTCGCGAAAGAAGCCATGAAGGCTTATAGACTCGCAAGCTGACCGAAGCCAATCTCTCGGCACACATCCATTTTCAATTTATCCAAATTTATTCAAATGTCTCAAGATCATGTCTCAAGATAACAATTGATATTTTCGCCTATCAATGTATCAAATTTTACCTCTGTTGACACAATTTGTTCTGAAAGGTGGTAACAATTTGCCTTTCAAACATTGCAACTAAAGGGTTCATCAGTGCAGCTACAAATAACACAGTACATGAGTTACCACTAACCCATCACCCAAGACTCAGATGCTACTAAAGGGTTCATCAGTGCAGCTAAAAATAACACAATATAGGAGTTACCAATTACACACCACCCAAGACTCGGATGCAACTAAAGGGTTCATCAGTGCAGATACAAATAACGCAGTATATGAGTTACCACATACCCACCACTCAGATGCAACTAAAGGGTTCATCAGTGCAGCTACAAATAACACAGTATATGAGTTACCAATTACACACCACCCAAGACTCAGCTGTCAATTAACTGGAAAGTGACATTACTGCACAAACTATTAGTTCCTTAGAAGCAAACGAACATTAAAATGACAACTCTGTAGTCTGAAATCAAATGTTCAATCTGCACAATACGATTAGCATGCATTGAGGTGTACTGTTGGGTTCCATTAAATTGGTAAGGTGTGTCACATGTTTGGCATAGCAATTGTATGCCACACTTCAATGTTAGACTACAGTATATATGGATTTGTGATCAGAAATTCTTCAAGTGAATATTTTTAAAAGTATTTAGTTGTCTCTCTCCTAGCAATAAGAAAGAGAAAATGAATTCCCCACATGGCAGAACAAATGGTTCAAAAAGCTCAAGAAAAGAAATAAAAACAGACATAAACAAATACAATTTCTTATTAAAGGTAGATCTTCGCCTTAAGGAATTACTCTCAAAATTCCTGACAAGGGACTTAAAAAGCTAGAATTGAGGTTGGAATTACTGAATCAGAAAGTTGACTTGGTTGTACCTGTGACCAGCACATTTACGACCTGCGTGTGGTTACCACAGCAACTTTGAAGCAGTTTGAACACACATGTATGAGAAAAAAAAGGATGATATTTTAAAATAACAGCAAAAAGCATTTCATTAACTTACTAAATGACATAACTTGTAGAAATGAGACTACTTTAATTTTAAATTATTATTTCAAATCAAGACATGAGCAAGGACTTAAAGTATCAGGTTTTGTTTCAGACAAACACTATACTTGATAACAAACATGTATGACATCATATTGTTGCAATGAGGACCCACATTGGGAACTAGTCAAACTTGTGCATCGAGGGAGGGGTTATGTAACAGATCATCATACAGGCCTCTAATGACAAACTTGCCAGCAAAATTCAATAATAAAGTGAATTGCAGCTCTGACAACATAAATCTTCTCTATAGACAAGCAAGCCCATTTCAATGAAATGATGATTTTCAACTGCAATACATCTAAATACAGTATTGACTAATGTTCACACACATTGAGACTCATTGACAGCCATCCCTCCACCCCCCCCCCCTCCTCACCCACCTCAGGGAGATAATTCTCATCCCTTTGTATCTTCAAACACAAGTTTGATAATTAAACTTGCCCTGATAACTTTTTACAATTTCAACATATAACCTAAACTTTAGCCTCTCAGCACTTTTAAATATCTCATTAGAATGTTAGTAATTAACAATACAGTAGTTTACTTGTACTAAATCCAAAATGGATCATAATGAAATACATTTTATTCACTTCATAGAACATTAATGAAATAGAAATGACCACCAGCTTTAAAGAGAGTGTCTTTAATAAAATATCAAAGATGACACAGGCTGTCATCAAATGTGTCTAAATATTGGACAAAGCATTTCAGGAGGAATTGAATAAAGATAAACCGCTCCTTTGGGGGAAACGATATAGCAACTTTATGAGTTCCCTTCTAATATTACAGCACACAAATGACCCTGTGTATTTATTGGAAACAAACGATAATAATCTTGGAAAAAAGGACTAAAGATATACAGGGAAAACAAGTCTCTTTCCTCATGGTTAAATATTAATCTGTTTCCACTAAGTAAATAATATTTAGCTTGTGCTATGTAACAGAGACATCTTTACTTAAAGGGACTGTAAAATGGCCCCCCAAAAAAGGCTAGATATGCTAAAATGGCCACAGCCTTTAAACCTTAACAACACTTTATATAGTATATATTTGAACAGTTTGTATATAAATTGACAATTTGTCAATATTTATATATGCATAAAGTAGTATGAGTAATTCTGCGACAATCTCGTGTTCATTAATACCCATTGCGACATAATTCGAGCAAATGTATACTCCTCCAAAGTTTTATAAAACCATCAAGTGATGGCCCTTTTTCATGTTCCTTTTAATTTCCATCAACAATAAACAAAGGGTAATGAATAATATTATTAATTTTTATCTATGGAAGAAGTCAATTTAAAGGCATGATAAGCCTTGCATTCAGCAATGATTTTACTTACTTTTAGTTGTATCCACCGATTTAGCCTTGATAACTCTGAAGTTTAATGTCCGCCAGTCTGCCCTGCATATTCAGGCTAGTTCTCACTTATTACATGTAAACAACAATACGTTACCTAATAAACTTCAATCCCATTGACAACGACATTGAGCGCTTGGTATGACTTTAAACTTTATTTACAGACATATGCAATTCAAGTTTACTACTTTTCTGACAATTGTTTATATGTTAAAGGATGTCGTGAACATTTCAACATACTACTAAAAATGAACAAGGTTTCCATGACAACAGACCCCTTTTCCTTATCTCTGTACCCTCATCATACAAGTCACAGGGTGCTACTGGTAGGCCTTTGAACTTTGCGGTATATCTGTTTCATATTGGTACTAGGTCCTCAGTATTTGTTGATGCCCAGTATTCTGACGCCATGAAAGATCGGAAGCTTGGCAAGGGTCACGAACAACGTTGACATCAAGTTGATGGCAAAGTGAATGGTGTTGTACTTGGAGTAGAATGTTGCAATAAAAAACCTGTAAAAAGAGTTAAAGAAAATAAAGGTCGATATGATAAATTTGTGGTGAGGGAAAGTTATCAGTAAAGATGGAAAGTATGCTGGTTGATGCTTGCATCAATGTACACTTATCTAATAGCAATCTCAAGATGTACAGTAGTAAATTCAGTGATTTTATGATAGACTTAATTGAGGGCTCCAGTTACTGTAATGTCCTCAAAAATACTGTATGTCAGTGGCCAATGGCAACAACTACTGTACCCTGGCCATTTGATCATGTTACCCTTGGTGACCTCATGATGTCATTATGTACAGTACCTCAATCACCATTAAATTTCAATGTCAAACTAAGAAAGTCAGTGCTAAAAATTGTCAAAATTTTGGCCAGAAAACCAACTATTAATAGGCTGCATGAGACATACATATTCAAAGCTCTAGAAGTACGTTATAACGAACAACCTCATAAATCAGTTCTGTGTTTATGCTTACTTTTACATCTTTTTCTCTCAACTTGGCAAAAATGCCATGACACCAGGCTTTCAATATTGCTTAAAATTGCATTTGTACCATTTTAAGAGCTGAACAATTACCACGAGGCCCTGCTATTTCAATAAAAATAAAAAATAGAACAATGTAGTTTTTAAGTTGACACAGAGTTTAGCTGCTCTGGGTAGAGTACTGTACGCACAGTAATAATAATAATAATAATAATCAGCAGTTATTTTTACGATGCTTAAGCGACCACAAATGTGGGAGAAACCCACAAGAGCTTATGGATTACAACTTGAATGTTTCAAGTTAGAAAGTCATTTCAGATTGGGAAACGGTAGATTGCTGTTGGATGAAAAATCCACCTTACTATGACGCTGGGTATCAACCCCCCGAATGCTAAGCTACATTGCTACAAATGCCACCACCTTTATCTACTCGGCCACCGCACCGGTATAATATTTACATCTTTACAATGTACCACAAGGTTTGCCAAAAGCACACAAATGGTGTTTACATTCACTCTTTTGCATCATACAGATGGCAAGCCTAAATTATTTATTAGGAAGCTGACATCAATTTTGCTGATTATAAACAGGAGCATAATTTAAGATATGTTACTGTACATATCACATGATGTACATTAAAATGCATGTTGATAGTTTCATCCAACTAATGAGAAGACCATACCCTTATTTCAGGATGATAGATATTGTTGATTTAGGCAATTAAGTCGAAATGCTCCCTGTCCCTGCCCCCCCAGCCCTCCAAGACCCCTCCCCTTCGGTGCCACTTCCACTAAGAAGTTAGTAGAGAACATTACATCATATCAAACCATTAAAACATTTCCATGTCAGCACTGTACCTGCACTCTTGTATAAACTCTTTCAGGGAATACCAGCCTGCATCAGTTACCTACAGCACACTTAATACCTAATACATACTGTACATGACTGCCTGAAGATGCTGCTAATATTCTTCCCAATAACAGCTATCAGAAGGATCAAGTTAATTAATTTAGGTCAACCATGGCCTTGAAAGCTTTGTGTAATTGCATCCTCCATTTTTTTTCTTTTTTTTTAATCATCAATGTTGGTTGCTTAATTAAGAACTGCAGACAGATCAGTAATGCCTGTTTGGAGACAAATGAACCAAGCAAGAGACTGGTAAGGACTGTAAACTGTGGAATAATCATTCTAGGAGCCATATTTCCAAAATTACAGATGGTTTGTCTGTTTGCACAGCACTCATAAGTTACAAAAGTGAAACCAGTTAGGACCGTTCATGTAACATGCTGTAAACAGCTTACTTCACGACTGCTGACACTACTGGATTAATTCAATTGTTTATGATTATCCTAAATTATCCTATTGTTTATGATTATCCCTAAAATATCCTATTGTTTATGATCATCCTATTGTTTATGATTATCCTATTGTTTATGATCGTCCTATTGTTTATGATTATCCTATTGTTTATGATCAACCTATTGTTTATAATTCTATCATGCATGAGGTTCAGGTTGAATCGAACAGATGCTGATGGATTCTGTGGAGTTACCACATAAAATTTAAATTCTCCAAAGGTTAGACGTTTTCTAATCAGTCAAGCTATTTGGCCATTTTTTACATGCTTTTGAGCCCTTCCCCCAACATCCAAACTCCTAGAAGTAGTCATTAAACTTGTCTGAAGTACTGAACAGCTACAAACCTTTTTCATCAGCAAGCAGGCTATCTACAGTACAATAGTGATACTAATAATATTTATAATCAAATTCCGAACTTCTCCAGCACCTTATCCAATAAAATATAAAATGCTCTAAAGACTAAGGCCGCTATACAAATTAAAGGCAAAATGCAAATGAAGAAGAAGTAGTAAACAAATCAGAGGTAATGCACTAATTAAACTAGAGCACCAATGGTGCAGAAGCTCATACCTATTCGAGCTTAAAAATGTAGGGCCCACAAAACTTTATGGCCCACCATAATTCAGATTCCACCAATTCCTATTTTTCCCCTTTAAATTCTATTTTACCCACTCTCTCAAACAGTACCACTGATCTTTCTCCCCTCTACCTGAGCAGACATAACTTCACAGGCACTCCTTCCCAAAATTTTGGCTGGCTGCCTACATACCTCAGGCTCAAAGGTTTCTAAGAATCGGCAAGTGCTGATTGGCTATAGGGCTCTCATGCTTACAGTTCAACAGTTAATAACAACTCCCAATCCTGCTTTAATTCCAATAACAGCCTCTGCAGAGCTTAACCAC
>KN884369.1:125723-135921 GCA_000934455.1 Apostichopus parvimensis
CAATGGTCCTTGTGTCCAAGTTTCATGAAATTCCATCAAACACTGTGCGAGTGGGAGCGGTTTTACCAATTGTTGACGGATAGAGTGATAGACGCCGCACTGTAACAATAGCTCACACCAGCATGCTGGTATGAGCTAAAAAGTACAGAAAGAAGAGCAAAAGATGAAAAGCTAAAAATTAATATAAACAATCAAGTATCTTCACTCATTCAACAAAGCTCTATGTAAAAAAAGACACTATATTGTAGAGTGCTGTTCTTTCATTTGAATTTCTTCAACTTAGAATGTTATTATCTGGGGGATTCTGGGCATGCAATGGTGCATACTACTCTACCTAGTCAGGATATTTTGATTGTCACTGCAGTGATTTGGTTTATTACAATGACAGTACTACAGGATGTGACCTCTCACCAGCCGGAGATAATGTGTGCCAAATTGGCCACATGATTTCAAAATTTTATGGGGCATATTTAACCATCTCATAACAGTATTGGAATATGTAGTATTGAATGATGTTCCTGGCAATTGTATCCATGGGCCTGTTGTATTCATGCTGTAGTCATATCATTGAGACAGACTGACCAATTCATCTTGATACCATCAAGAGATCATTCTATTTTTAAACTTACTTTAGACCTCTCTTTAAACTTAATTACCGGTAAATAATCTTGTGATACCTATACTTTCAACTCTACAACATGACTTAGAATTTTGCTGCCACTTTTTGGAGGACAAAAACAGACAGGCAGAGACGCGCAGATCTGCCACGCTTATCAGATTCTACTGATAATACTTAATAGTAATCTTCCCAAGTCCATTGACACTGCATATCCGTGCGGCTTTCCAATTAAATTAACACTCGAGTCGGTTGACAGAAATGTCAGCAAGGCACAGTACTTGTCTACTGTTGACATTCATGACACAATTATATAACAGACTATGGAGCTGTCACAGTAGCTCACAGTTACTTTATGTTATTACTACTGCACATTTGAGCATATAGACAGTACTAGCACACAGTATACTGCACTACAGGTACATAAACTGCACAGGTACAGGTGTACAGGTGCACAGGTACATATACTGTGCACACAGAACATACAGTACTGTAATGCACTACAGGTACATACTGTACAGTATGTAAATACAGTAGTCTGTAAGTATATTCTTCAGCACATTTTCTGATTGGTCATCAGGAGAATTAGAGTGCATGCTCAACGTGATTGAAAAGCAAACAAAAAACACAAAATTGCACTGTAAAATGACAAAACTGCACTGTAAAATGACCAACTCAAAATAAGAAACCAATGTGACTAGAAAGCCAGAAGGCTTTCAGTAGGTTTCAGAAATGGAGACCTATTACATGAAAAAAATTACAGCTAGCTAGTCCGTGCTGTGTCTGTGTAAAATATAATCTGTGTAAAATATAGTCTGTGTAAAATATAAAATTGCAGAAGAATGCCAAACTCTCATCCCCTCCTCAACACAGATTGACAGGAAACCCAATGTGACCTGTGCAAATTTGTGGAGGAGGGTATTAAAGCTGGCAGTATTTTGTTTTACCTAAATGCAGGTAATACACATTATGGGACAACATCCACCCAACTACAATGTTCACAAATGCTGTACTTGGGTAAGATTTACTTTCGTTTTGACCACTGACCACCTCAAATGACCTTTGACCACTGCAGAAACAAATCGGTTCTTGTACTCAATAAGATGGTTCTATGTCAAATTCATTATGGGACAACATACACCCAACTACAATTTTCACAAATGCTGTACTTGGGTAAGATTTACTTTTGTTTTGACCACTGACCACCTCAAATGACCTTTGACCTCTGCAGAAACAAATCTGTTCTTGTACTCAATAAGATGGTTCTATGTCAAATTCAAGCTTTCCATTTTGAGTTTGAGAGCTTCACTGCTGTTGACCTCAAATGACCTTTTACAAATAACAGGTTTCTTCTACTCAATAAGGTGCATCAGCATACTGTACCAACTTACCAAGTATGAAGTAACTCCAAGCTTCATTGTTAGAGTTATCATGTTACAAAGTTCTCACACTAGGACCTCTGTTGACCTCAAATAACCTTTGACCTCCATAGAAAACAAAGAGTTTCATCTGCTTAATATGATGCATCCACATACTACCTGTACGTACTGTAACTGTAAGCAGTTCATCCACTTAACAGTTCTTAGTTATCATGCTTACAATGTTATCAGACTTTTACCTGTTGACCTCAAATGACCTTTGACCTCCACAGAATACAATAGAGGTCTCCTCCCCCATTTAGTGCATCTACGTACTAAATACAAAGTTTACCCACCATACAGTAGTTGAGTTCTCATGTTTACAAGCCAAGGTGTCACACACATGCACACCCACGCACACCCGCACTATCGCATCCTTCATATACTGTATGGCAAGGAGTCAAACACTGTCACATGGTCAGTAGTAGAAAGTTGATCAGGGCGAATGAAATTCAAGCTGGAAAAAAATGTGTTATACTCTTCTTGAATGCTAGATTTAGAAGGAAAGGACAGTGACCTGGAGAGTAGAGAGTATCTTTGGGGGCATTGGGGAAAGCTTGCAAGAATGTTACCAGTTATAGGCTCGGTATGTAGATCAGAGTGCATCGGAGACAGTAAGAGGAATAAAGTATATGAACAGAGTTACTTACAGAAGAATGAAAATCAATCCATACTAATCTTTTCATAAAATAAATCTGTTATGACAATAAAGGATATCATTCAAATGTTCTTAATATATCAAATTTGGCAGATCTGAATAATGGGTTTTTTGTTCTGAGTACAGTTGTGCTACTGTTATTCCAAAACTTACTGGTTTGGATATTTACGAGTGACAAGCTTACGAGCTTGACAAGCTTGACGAGCTTAAATGTCCTGAGTACAGTAGTACTACCGTAGTCACAACCTCCAAAGAGTAAAAAATAAAAAACACATAAATTTACCAGCTCAGGATGAGTACTGAATTGTTTGCAATGAGTTTTGAGTGACATTGCTCTTCAGTTTTTATGGTCAGTCTCAGAAGGAGGTAATACTCATTGAAAAACATACAGTAGGCTACTGGGCTCAGTACTATATTGGAAAATATATTAAGAAACCATTTGTGTGTACATTGTCAACTCAGTGAAATTACTGTAACACAGTAGTTAAGTATTATACATTATAAACTCAGTAATATTGTACTGTAAATCACAGTAGTTTTTGTATTTTACATTATAAAACTCAGTATTGTACTGTAATACAGCAGTTTTAGTATTTGACATTATAAACTCAGTAATATTATACTGTAATACAGTAGTTTAATATTTTACATGCCAGACTGGCTTACTTCATATCCAATTCAAATGGACATGTTCCTTGCGTGGCCACAAATGTCGTTCCTCATCACTAAGGTAGCTCTTAGTGTCGCTTTATTTTGGCAAACGGTTTCAAAGTCTGTATTGACTGTTAAACAGCCTTCTGGGCATGCAAGAAGCTTCGCAAAATGATCCACTTGATGGCAAAAAACACACTCCACCTCCGTAGTCATTATAGCAGTTGCCACATGTACTGTACACCAGTGTTTCTGAGCCTCTGTGGATGAGCGACTTGGTCAAGTTTCTGAGCCTTTGTGGGCGAGCGACTTGGTCAACGGTGTTTCTGAGCCTCTGTGGACGAGCGACTTGGGATCAACGGGATCGTCTCCTTCCCTGTTTACTCAGATTACGTTTTCACTTGCCTGTAATTCTTCTGCTGTGAACATCGGATCAAAATCATAAGGCTGCGGCCCTGCTAATATTGAATCTTCTCTGATTTCTTTCGTTTTTGTTGAGAAATTGTAAATTGTTGTTTACTGATTGTGCTTTACAGTAGTACAGCGTTTTTATGGAGAAAGCGCTACTGCTCGATTCAGTTGTTCCTCACTGACGTCATCAATATGGAATTTCAAGTCTATTATGTAATCAATGGCGGCTCAATGTGTATTGTGGTGAGGTCTTAAGAGCCAATTATTAAAGCGAGCGTATTCAGTCAAACAGGAAGCGGTTAAATTAAAAATCGAGTAATTAGAGAGTTTTGAGGTAACTGAATAATATAAATTGTCTTTTATCCCTGCTATTGTTATTCCTTTAACTGTACATTTGTACAGAAACTTATACCAGAAAAATTTACTATTAAATCTACCTTGCAGAAAAAAAAAAAAAAAACATTGATTAAATAAACTGTACAGTATCATGTACCAGGGATTGATGTACGGCTACGGTAGAACAGGCCTGTATACATGTATGTAAATATCTCACTGTAACACAGTTTCTATATTTTAAATCTAACTGAGTACTACTGTGCATGAATTTGGTTACATGATGCATGAGTTCATCATGTAGATTTAGAAGGAAAAAAATAAAGTTGAAAAACTAAGAGAAACAAATGTGACATTATTCAGATATCACATGGTTAAAACAGTTGCACATTGTTCAACATTAAAAGAAACTTCTCCACCAAGAAAAAGTGGACCATTTTGATTCACAGGCGGATCAGATCATGTGTCTTTTCAAATAAAGAATGCAGTCAGTCCCTGAGAAAAGGAGCAGGGATGTGTGCAGTAGAAAAGCACACTACCATATACTGTATTAGGCAGCTTGTAGAATTCAGCAGCGCTACTCGCTAAACTATCTTTTGAGGCAAATGTTGATCAGGATTTTCTTCTTTTCCTTCTTTTTCTTTTTTTTTTTTTTTACTTTTCAGATTACCAAAGTTTACATTATCTACACGAAAGTATGCAGACCTGGAAATTCAGGCTATTAACTGTCAACATGGCAGTAGATTTGCTATTTGCCAGATACAAGAAAAGGCAGTAGCCATTTTCTTTTTATTTTCTTTTTTCTTTTTTTTTCAGTATACATTGAGGACATATAAACACAATGTCAGTCTGTTAATTATGGTCAGTCAAAGAATCGGTATGATATCAGTACCTTAGAACACATCTACGATGGCAAATACTATACAGCTGCTCTTATAAACCTGAGCAGTAATTGATCTGTGTTGTAAGTCGGTCAAATGCTAGTAGAAACTTGATTTTTGACTAGAAGATTTATCAGACATTTAAAAAAAAAAAAATTTAGCAAGTGGCTTAAATTAATAAGTTGTGAAAATACTGTTCGGTTACACCTAGAAATCAACCACATTGATTGATCCACAAATATGTAATATAAATTGTACAGTTATAATACAGCTGTGCAATTTAATAACAAAGCACCATGGAGAGCTTTCAATGTATTTGACGTTGCACAACTGTGTGTATAGTGATTTCTTGTGGCATGGATATTTTTTGGATATTTGCTGAAAATTTGCTGTTTGACTGGAGGGTTTTGTGCAAGTCAGAAAAGGTGAGGGCATTTAACGAATTATAAAACGAAGTGGTATTGACGCATGATAAAATAAAAAGCTTTTAATTCACCATTTGGAAAGCTCTAGTATTAACACCCTGTTGTTCCATAAATGTACAGATTGTAACTTCTACAGGGTGTTCAACAAAACAGACTTTCAGAAAACTTCTCTGTTTTACCAAATCCCTCTGAACCTCGATTTATGTCTTTTCTTTGGCAATGTTTCAACTTGACCTACAAATACCATCTGAAAATAGTTTAACAGTAACAAGAATTAAGTACTGTGGAATTGATACTTTCATGGACATGGAAGATTCTTGTATTTATAACACAAAATAAAGCTTGCAAAATTGTTTGAGGAGTGATTGTCAAGGTCAGAAAGGTGAGGCTTTTCTAGAAATTCCTTTGTCACTTGTAGTTCACACCTATTACAATAAATATTCCATTCACATGGAGGGAGTCCTTAACAGTAATTAGAGCCTGTGAAACTGTCACACTGTTCCTACAGTAAGTCATTGATTCAAAGCTACAGTTATCGCTTTTCTACTGAGTTTTCAACCAAATGTTTCAAGAACTTTAAACTTTGTTTACTTACATTATATTAGTTGGAAAGTAAGTTAAAAGGCTACTTGTAATGTACTGTATGAAAATGAAAATAATTCTTCATTTAGTAGACTTTCACAAATTTATTAATTTCTGTAAAAGCTACTTTACAAGGAAGGGCAGTTGCATCCAGGGAGTTGTTTGGGAGGAGATACAATTGCTGGAATCACCTAGTTTTGGCAATAAAATCCGACTCCCGAAGCCCTTGTTGTACTCCCTACACATTCTGAGTGCAATCCAATCATGCCCTTAGGAATTGAGCAGGCAGGGGGCAGGGGGGGGGGAGGCCTTTGAAGTGAGCTGTGTTTCTGCACTCAAATCTAAGCGTGCTTTGAAATTGGGTATTTCCCACTATGTCACCAAGTACAGTATATAAATAAGGTTATATCTAATTAGGTTGTGCAGTCTAAATACAGAGCTACTGTAATTCAAAAGGTTTACAACGGTTAGATCTCCTCCGTAAACAAGTCCCTGTTGCATCAGAGCTTAACCAGAAAGCATGTTAAAACCCGAAGCTTAAGAGAAATTAAGAATCTTAGGAGAGAGGAATCCCCTTTCCTTTTATGATATTTTGTTTCCTTGAAAGAAGTATTAAATGCAAACTGGTAGCATCACCTTCGGCTTCTCATGTAGATAAATTCAACTCTATTTTCCAACAGGTCTGTCTCTTACAGAGTAAAAGTGTTATACTAAAGGTATTTTATAATGTGCTCTTGAATACTTCATTTAAGTAATCACCTTTAAAGGGTGTGAAGACTCCCGCAAAGAGAAACGTCTAATGCCGGTAATCTGAACTAGTTTCGAATGAGGTGTAACAGAAGTGTTATACACCACCATAGATCCCAGAAAATACACACACAACTTGCTACCATCGGTAATTAGACACTAGTGTACAGTCAGTACATACAGCTGCGGTCAATACCTACAGCACAGTGTATAAACGATAAAGCGATGGACATATCAGGTCCAGCTAAAGATAACAAGGTATCACGTTTCATTACTGTCTGCATTTTGTAGCGAGAAGGAAACGTCACTTGCAAGCAACAGAAAGGTAACTTTTTCAGATGGCCGCAGGCGGTTTGGGGCGAGTCTTCAATGCCTTTAAGTAATCACCTTTAAGACTGGATTCCACAGGTACAGACAGAGAAGGAAAGACTACACAGCTGACTTTAATCTTCATTGGGTGCCTGTATTGCTTCAATTTGGTGGACATTTTGACATTTTCTTTTGTTTTTTAGGTTATTGATATTTTAGTTTAAGTTTTTTAATTTAGGATAAATTTTTCACTTTCGCCTCAGGTTAAAACAGTCAGAGGGGTTAAAGAGTGAGGTCAAAGTCCCAGTGTAGAACCAGGGAGCCCAGTAAGCGGTTTGCCTTTTTGAACAGGCATTACAATTTGTTAGAACAGCCAGTATGGTGAAATTTAAGGTAATTACAGTACACAAATTCTGATCTGACATTCTATCTGTACTGTAGTATGTACGTACAGTACAGTACACAATGCAATATGAATGTGTGCAATGTAATCAGATCCCTGTTGCATGGTGGTTATAGTCTTACGTCCTATCTGCAACTTAATATGTATTATTAATATCATTACTTTCATAAAATTTCTTTAGTATAATACATTGTACCAGCATTCAATTTAGTGCCCTATTTTTCAACTGTAAACTACTTCATATGTACTGAAAGTCATGTTTTATAATCGTCATTGAGTAAAGAGTTGTTACATACTGTAATAGGAATGGATCAGAACTGGCCAGGGTTGTGCCAATTTGCTGATAGAGGTTGGCGAAAAAGGGAAAATCATTTTAACTTTGAATAAAACGTAGTCCTGAATAAACTTGCATTGGGTAATTATTAATGGTAATTTACAAAAGGGGTTCATAAAGTTGTGAGCGAGTACTAGGCATTTCAGTTTTCACTCATTTGCAATTACTGAATAAATTGGCAAATATACATGTTGAGAATTGCATCACAAGTGCGAAGAAGTGTGTCTCATTTTGTGATGCAATACCAGCTGATTCGAACACTGCTTTGTACAACCATAAGACACACATGCTACACTTCCAGAAGCAGTGGGTGGGTAGAAAGATATGAAGGGGCTTCGCAGAAGTGACCAGGTTGTAAAGGCTGTACAGTGAGCTGACAAGGTTGCCAGTTCACTCTAGGTATGGTAGAGTGACATTGCTACGGTTGTGGGGAAACAGGTAAGCGAGGAGCGAAGTATATTTGTTGTAAAACCTTTATAAGAATACATATGCTACATCTGAAACCATGCAACAAATACCAATTACACTAACGTAACAACTACTTGAACATGTACCACTTGTAAAGTAATCAACTTATGTCTGTCGAGGTTAGACTACTCAAAAAGTTGTCTACAGTTAAGATTGCTTTAATTGCACAAAATATTGTGCATATCAGCATTTTGCATTGTTTTTTGTACTGAATAATCTGAAAATGTCATTTTTGTGACATAGCAATGTTGAGGTTTATGCAATTTCCTTGCTACAATTTTCCCCCTAATTCCCTTTATCATGTCTTTGATTTTCCATGTATCCCAAAAGTTTTAAATAAAGATACACATCTCTCCCCCTCCCCCCTGACATTCTATTTGCTAGTAAAATAGAACTTACTTATGGATGAAATACCATGCAGAGAAAGGTTACTGTAGGTAATGTCATAACATATCAATGCATCTGAAGCTAGTGCTTTGAATTCCTTTTCTTCCTTTTTCTCTTGTCAAGTTAATAGCGATGAGTGATTTAATATACTGTACATACAGTATATATGTTACATCAATTAAGTCTGTCTCCACATTTTGTCTACAGTACTTGACTGATCAATATCGCTGTCTGTCCATAATTTATAGAGCTGTGTTTTTTATGTGACTCATCGACCTGAACCAAAAACTGTCACAGTGAATAATATGGCATTAGAAATTAAAATGTATCTCACAGCAAATATCTAGTTAAAGCAGTTGGCAGCAAATAGTGTGTGTAAGCATCCAGTAAGACCAGTAATTTACTCACCAGACTCACAAATGAGCTAACCACACATTGTCCAGTCCTATAGCCATGAAGTACTTATTCTTGAACACCTATAATGGTTCATTCAGCTTGATCACTTGACCATAACATGAAATTACTTAATGACTTTGACATCTTTCACAAGATTCAATATACCCTACAACTGACACACATGCTATATATACTGGACATGTACAGTATATATATTGTTTGTTTACACTAAGTAAGTACTGTCAAACTGTTGTACAGTGCAATATGTATACCTGTAGGCCAGGTATTTTATACAGTTACTGCAAACATTTCATATCTTGAGGTATTAAGCTATCTATCTGTTATGACAAATACAAATAAATACTGAACATATATAAACCTAAACTTATGTGTGTATACTCTGTTTAAATATACATACATGTGCAACACTGCATGGTGGGTGGTTTTTAGCTGCTAACACCATAAACAGAGCTTTTAAAGCAGCTGTGTCAGTTTTTAAACTTGATTTAATCGTTCAGTATTATTTGATAGTCATGGTTCTTTATTAGCATGATTAGTCATTTTGGATCACTACTAAAATTGGGAAAAATTTTAAATTTTTGCAAGTTGCTCTTTGCATGTGATTTAACACTAGAGTTATTGTTATGAAGAACTGTCCCAGTGGCAAAATGTTGTGAATCTAACTGTAAGGTTGGTTGACCGTATACAGTAGCAATATCGTGAGTTTATTCGTACCAACCTAACAGGTTCAATCATCTTCAATCTTAATTTAATTTGCCAGCAGACTCTGCATTTTCTTTAAACTACTCTGCCAACAATGTCCCCATATTTTTTATATGATTGAAAAGAGCAAAGAAATTTATGGCCAGAATGGGAAACGAACAAGTGACCTGTGGGTTAATCCCTTCTGCTCCCCCTTGAAATGGGTTGTATAGAATAAAACTGTGTGTGATCCAAGTTTTTTTGTTTTTTTTTACACTGTATGCAAGGTATTGTGGCTTCTGACTGGTCCCCCTGGGCAGCAAAGAAATGTCTTTAATAGGATCACCATCAACTGAGGGCTGGACAGCAGACTTGTACCCCATAGGTAGGGTTGGGCGATATTTGTTTTTTAACGTCACGATAAATAGTTCAAAAATTATCGCGATATTTCGATAATTACGATAATTTTTCCTTGTT
>KN884370.1:14691-25342 GCA_000934455.1 Apostichopus parvimensis
ATACTCAGGGAGCTGTCACTTAATAACCACTTGTTAATATGATAACATTATTAGTATGTTCACAGAGGGCTGTATTTGTTTCCTGAGGAAGCATTTCCCTGTTAAAACAATAGTGGCCATTGTAGTACAACGACTGTGACACTAATGGGGTTTTCTTATATTGGCTTAGTCCCCGGGGCCAGCATTGCAGCAATCTGTCAATCTCGACAGAATATGAATAGTTAGCATATGAGAGAGTGATCATTTTTACCAGATGTCCACTATTTTCCTGTTTTATGATTCCATCTTTCTTTTAAAATTCAGGTTTAGACAGCTCATGTTCTGCCACGTACCCAAATACAAAGAATCCTCTCATCTGAAGTTGAGCAGTAAATGTTAAATATATGCTTGATTTTGTTGACAAATTTTGGTATCACCTCCCCCACCCCCTACCCCTTTAACATTGTTTGATGCATTTAAATCCTGAGGATGAAATTTAGCTTTTCTGTACCTTTGAGAATGCAGAGAGCATCAAAACTATATGTACAGTTGAATATTCCCCTTGATAAAATCTCAAGTCAACAATTTTATGCATCATCGTCAAAAAAATTGTAGTAGACTGTTCCTGATTAAGTGTGTGATAAAAGCTTTTCGGAGATTAATAGATGGGAATAAATATACATTATGCTAGCTTTTAACCGAACTTGTGGTCTCAATTTGAATACATTATGAGCAAGTGATTCTAGTCACAAATATGCTGTAAAATAAAGTATTCCTTGGAAGGATTGGAGAAGAGTAATAAACATTTCAGACTCACAGGGTGAGGTCTTTACCACATTACCAGTCTTGAAGCAAAATTTGAGTGAAATAGATGGATTCATTAGGGGTCATATTTAAGTTAAATGCAAGTTAATGCAAATATATATCCTGGGGTTTTAGTTTTGCATGATACCGATATTGGGGCTGAGTTTAATTATGAAGTTAGTAATAACATATTTTTCATCTTTAGATGGGTAAAGCAGCAATTAATTATGTTTAAAAGTGTAGTAGCTTTGATTATTGACAATTACAAGGGTAGCATAGCAATCTAAGTGCATCCTTGTGAAATTTCATCTCCAACTTGTAGATTGGCAGATCTGAACATAATTTGAACTTGATAAACTTCTGTCCCAAAAATGAACTTGAAGCAAACAGTTACGATGTCATGCACAATACAGCAGTTTTATGCATTATAAAGATGCACAAGATGATGCCAGCTGTCATGACGACGTTAATCATCTTTCAGCTTTGACAGTGTTCCCTACAATCACATCATCATCATCATCATCATCATCATCATCATCATCATCAGGTTCTTTTTACCATAGGAATTTAGTCCGTTGCCAAAGAATGAACAAATGCAAAATTTGTTTGTAAACAAGCCCTAAGGACATGGGCATGGTTTTGTAGACAAACTTATCCCCATGTGCTCTGCTATATTGTGAATATTGCAATCGCTAACCTTAATATGTAATGTACAGGATAGCCTTATATGGCCTACACAAGCATCTTGCTATTGCAAAATGATCCCCCTATGATCCCTAGATCCGGCCCCCTATGTGTCACAACGATTGTACTGCACACCTTGGCTACTAATGTAATAAAGTTGCCATAGCAGGGAGCTATCTCAAAACTCTTCTGTAGGTAGGTCTGTTAATACCTATATGTTTTTGAGGGTGTTTTTTTTGCCATGCAGTTAGTTTTCCACAATATCCTACCCTCTTTTAAGGTCATAAACCTGAATGATTGGCATTTAGACAAAAGACTAAATGCTTCTTCTTTTACATATCAGGATATAAATGCACCTATTTACTGAAGTATTGTTTTAAAGTAATTAAAACTAAATCAATTAATGCAGAAGAGTCCTGAGATCTATCTCAAAAACCTTTTAATATTGTATAATACATGCTGACTAATACCTCTTTCCAGAACACTCATATCGATATTAGTCAACAACTTACTAAATCTATGGGCACATAAACACTACTACATGACTCATCAAACAAGAGAAAATAAGCATGAATCATTAGTAAACAACTAATCCAATTAAGACAAAGAAGGATGACTAAAGTAATTAGACAAGACCAATTTAGATATCTAGAGAACGACTAGAGAACAGTGACCTGAAGATCCTCACAATGATACCATATATACAGATGGTAGAGGCCCATAAGCAGAGTGACCAGGCTTCCCACATTGGCTGTTTTTCCACTGTATGTAAAATTTATACCATTACATAAATTAATATACATGTACGTCATCCTGCCCGATGTGTTATTCGCATGAGCTGCTAATCCATATCCCACATGTGTTTCCACTGTGCAAGATCGTAATTCACCAGGTATATGTCTCCCAGCACAGATAAAATTATTCTCAAGTTCTTAATAATCTTCAAGGATCTGTCTAGCCCCTGGTTCTTTTATTTATTCTCAAGGATAACCTTCTCGACGAATGTTTTTTTTTTTTTTTTGGATAATCTGTGACGAAAAGCAATCTTAAATACCGCGAGGTTGAGATACTTGATAAAAACTGATTGGAAATGAACCTACCCTTCAGCTTGTTGCCTTGCTCTTGGTAACTTGTTGCCTTGCTTTTGATATTTCTTTACTTTTTTTGTCATGATTCCCACGATTTTAAAGTTTTGCTTTACACGTTAGGATGATTGCTAAGACTTTTCAGTATCAGGTAGGTTGTGAAATATTAATGATATCAAGTTTTTATGAACTTTTTGGTGAAGTAATTGGTATGACCAAGCAACAATGTTATCTCTAAACAAAGGGGATCCTTTATGCATTCCTCTAATTTTCAATACTCCAATATTGGAAAAAGGATACTTTTTGTAGGGATCATGCCAAACTCATGCCAAAATGGAAAAGAGACCCTTTAAGTAAGGGGGAAGGGGGGGTGGGATGGAAGGGTGGAGAATGCGGTCTCAGCTCCTTTGCCCTTGGTTGAATGTTACCACACATGGAAATAACCAACGAAAGTCGAGTGGAATACACTGAACCACATCTGAATCTGGATTCTGATATCTAGTTATCTAGCTCACTCTCTCGAGGAGTTAACTTCCCTCCGGCACTTCACTACGTCTATCGACAAACTTTTCGACTGAAGCCGATTCCTTCTGAAGTAATAAGAGGGAGACCTTCTCCATTCTTCTGTGCTTATCGAATTACTGATATATTGATTAAGTTATTTCAAACAGCCGGTTTAGTGTGCGACTCATTGTTATCTCTCAGACCTGGAGTACAACTCTTTCTTTCTTTCTTCCGGGCAGGTTTGAGACTGCCTGCCAGTCTGCCTGCCTGTTGTTGTAATTGAAAATAGTAATCTTTGCCTCATTTGTTTGTCAGACAGTAAAACTTATCGCCGATGATTAATGGTAAGCCTGCTCACATATCAATCTTTACGATACGGCCTCTCTCCGTGAGCTCTGTTGATCCAGTGCGGCGCTCTCCCTCTCGTCTGTGTTTTGATTTCGTTTTAAAGCTAAAGCAAATCTGTCAGCGTCTTGGCCATTTGCCGCGGATCACCGCCTCTCTCAATCGAGAATCACTTTCAGTAGTAAAGGAGAATTATTCATGAGGTGGTTGAGGCAATTTTTTAGCATCGTGCTCAAAGCGTTAATCTGCTGCTTCCACTTCAAAGGAAACATGCAGCGATCAAAGACGTTTACAGTCTCAGCCGGTAAGCGTCATGTAGTCTGCTGCAACCCCTGGTGCATGAAGGGTTCCTTATTTACTTACACCGATGTCGTGGATGGAACCATTCTATCACAATGTTGGTCCAGGTAAGATTAACCTTGCTTTTATAAGCCGTAGTTAAACCTTGTATCGTTGTTCCGTAGTCGTGGTATGTGCATCAGGATTACCATGGTAACCATCGACCACTTCCGATGACAATCTTGTCTGCCCTTCCAAGTCCATTTCATGAATGACTGACCTCCCGTTTAGAATAATCCGGAGAATGTGGCTTAAAGATACAACTTTTAAGGGCTTTTGTCATGCTTTATCGCTTTTAGATCTGCGTTCTCGCTAGTAGTGGTGCCGTGAGTAGTATAGTACTTTACAGGGATGAAGATAGCAATTCCATTATTGGATATGTCATATGAAGTCACTCAAGGATAACTTCTTGATGTGTTGAAATAGCATTATTAGTGGAGAATAGAAAATTACTTCCATCTGACAGCATGCATGTCATATCATAATATATGATTAAAAATGATAGAAACGTCACTGCTGTTCCATGAAAATTATTAGCTGGAAATGAAAACTGTACGATGAATTATAAATTTCTCTGACTCTCCGTTCTAACGTTGGATTGTTTGGGTTTTAATTATTCTGGAGTATTTATCCCTGTTTGCTTTTCTCTCCTTGTGGATATGTTTGGTTTCTCTTATTTTTACCATTGAGGCTACTTTTCAGCTAAGAGTCATGACCAAATCTCATGCGAATTGTACCGAGCTTTTTTAATTTATTTTTTGGATGGAACCGTTCTACTCTGTTGTTGGTCCAGGTTTGTAGTAAATATCAATTTATGAATAGCTTTTATTATATAATTAATAAACACCATTTGGGCTATCTTTGGGAAAAATGTTACATTTTTTGGGTAAAGGATGATACTATCATCTTGAAAATATTATATGTTGTTGTTGTTAGCTAGGTAGCTAGGAGTGCAGTTGCAAAGAAAAGACAGGGAAGTAAGTTTGTTCTTAAATATCCAGATCAGAAAATTTATTTGAATTTTTTAAGCTACTTTGTGAGAATTCCAGTTGTTTCAATTTTGCTGCATTTTATTTGAAATTAAACAGTAATTAGAATAAGGTATATTTTGAAACCTGTTATAACAAAGTTTGTAGCTCTTGATGTAGCTTGTTATCACCTCTACTAAATTTTAGTCGACAAAATGAACCTACATGTGACAATTCAGACCCAATATCCTTACGAATCTGGAAGAACTTTTTTACCAGTTTGAATCTTATTTTTAACATGTAATTTTTGTAGGTAGATAATCATTCAGCTGACTCATTTACTAATCTTTTCGTAAGTAACAGAGCTAAAGATCGTTGAAATATTGTGATCTTAAATATTAAATTCAAAGAATAGTTCAGGAGGTGAACTTATATTTGGCATGTAAACATGGAGCTGGAAGGGATATTCCTATCGCAGTGTGCAATTAAGTGCTGTTACACTAGATCAGATCTCGACGTCAGGATCTGATCCTGACCTTGAGATCACGGCTGTAGTGTATACGCAGTTCAGATCCGGATCTGATCCTCCTATTTTTATGCTAGCAGAGACCAGGATATTTTTATGCTAGCAGAGACTGGACGTCGAGATCAATTTTGCAATGTAAACACTTCCGCATCAACAGTGACTTGAGATATCTGGTGACCTCATTAAGTCACATGCATTCTCGCGTGAAATTCCAGTCCTGTATCATCCATGTGCTAATTCCTACGTAAATTGAGTGTGTGTTGGACGAGCATAGCATAGTATTGTCACCCTAAGGCTATGCAACCTTGACAACGAAAGTTTTAGATTATACGTACTACGCGATCCGCGGCTGCGAATGACACATTTCCACTCCGATTTTTTGACCAACATGCGGTGAAAAGCAGGAGGGGGGGGGGGAGTCAGAGTACGACTCAAGGGCAAATGCGTCCCGATCAATGCATAAGTTTACCCCATGGAGAGATGATCGTCTGATAACATCAGGGGATCTGATCCGGATCTAGTGTAAAGGCACCCTTACACGGAAAAGAAAAATATTCCACACTGTTATCTGAAAACCCCGTCTCAGGATCTTGTTCCTATATCAAGACATGATTGATTAAACGTATTTTGACTGTCTAAATCAGTAGCTTGTCTGTGACGTCATAAGGCAAACAGTTCTTCAAAAATTTTACTTTCCAATATTATAGTCTTTGTAGTTGATTTATCCTTGAAACCTTATACATTTGGAATGTTTGCTTAGCTGTAAGGGTACTATGTTTTTAAAATTTCTTCAGAATGCAACTTTTTTTGTAGAATATAGTAGTTTTCTCTGTAAATAAGTGAGTTCATTATTATAAAGAAACACATGTAAACTCTTTCATCTGAATAGCACTGATGACATAATTCACCCTGCTGTTGCTAGATGCATTCAAATTATGTCACCGACTTATAACAATTCAGATCTTGCCAGACAAGATGCTATGGAGGATGTGGTTTTAGCCTCCAGATGGAGAAAATGTCCAGCATTTTTACTATAAACCAATCAACTTCAGTCACTGCAATATCCCTTGAATCTATGCATCCCGCAGGTTTAATGGCAATTCCTACGTGGTATATGTTCAATTGAACACTTGTTCCAAAAGTGAACTTGAAGCAAGCAGGTGCGATGTCATTTGATACACCTGGTCAAATACATGCATTGTTTTTCTTTATTTTTTTCCCCCAATTTCCAATTTCCATTCTTGCCAATACTCCTGATCTTACCAGCAGACTCCCAGTTTTAGCCAATCTCATTCTTATAATGAAGTTATTTGCTTATCTCCAATTATTTCCCTAAATTGCAATCAGAAATGGGTCAAGTATATTTTTTTTACCTGCTTCTTAGAAACGGGGTGGAAAAAATAACATTCACTTTGGTTTTTCGGAAATAACTGTATAAAATGCCTTAGCAGTGTTCAGCTGCTGAGTGTCAATGTTATCACTACAATTATTATGCCATAGCCAAAAATAATTATGTCAGGCGTTGATGCATAGAACACTGTTTCTATAATACTTTTAATATTGCTGTCTTGTTTTACCTGGATATTGCTCAGTTATCCCAATTTTCAAGTTACCCCTAATCACCTCATTTTTGGGGATGGAAATGTTGTTGTTGTAAATATCCTCATTTGTGTGAAAGACAAATTGGCAGAACTGACTTTCCAGACATGGCCAAAATTAATTTTGATTTGTTGCCAACCTTCCCCCACAAAAAACTGCTGTTACTTCTTTACCACTAAAGTGGCTAGACTAGTCAGTATAACACACAGACCATTAGTTCATTTCAAATCAGGCAAGACCAAACTCAATATGAAAAACAAGAGACTTAACATTTCACGTAATGACATGTTCACAACAGATTACAGATTTGTCGAGTACGAATGGCATTGAGTATCACCCAAGGTTAGGCTATTTCTTCGAATAAAGCGAAAAGCACTGGTTTTAGTTGAGTTATTAAATTTATAAGACAATGGAAGAACAGATATTTACATTTAGAGCGGTCATCAACGACACCTGAAAACAGAGCTTTGTGGGTTTTTTTGCGTAAGCTGGAGCTGAATATCTTGAAGTTCCGAGTAGGTATAGAAACATCAATAATTAATGTTTTTTTAGTTTATATATTTTTTTTTTTTATTTATTTATTTATATTTTTGGGGGTTCTTGGGACTACGACTTATAAAGACAAAATTTCTGCATAAAGTCATCATTTAACTTAATTTCTTCTACACCCAGAACGGACCCTTTTGTGGGGATTGCCTGTTGCCTTCATGTTTCCAATGTATTCCCAAACTGATTTGTTGAATTTTCATGACAAGAGGCTCGACAGGGATATGATTTGCCGGATGATTTTTAGTTTTGATGGATAGACCCGTAATTTCCACTCTAAATTTTATACGGCAAATTTGAAGGACTTGAGATTTCAAGCTGTCATATCTCGTTACCAACATACCACTTTATAGCATATTAACATAGTGGATATGGATATCATAGTAATGTTCTATCCTATTCCTCGGTTTATACTAACGCTTTACTTTCTACTCTGAAAGTAAAAATAAATCTAGAAGCCGTCGTAGAGAGAAGAGTCACAGCAGTGAATAACTGTCAGAAATTCTCCACACTTAAATACATGACTGTGAAGCTCTCTTCCAAACTCCTATATATTTATTACTTACTTGGTTTATCATTAGAGAAGAAAAGAACATATTTTTCAATGCATTTATAAGTAACCCTGCTTGGAAGGTCTCATTTGATTAAAGTTTCATATGAAAACATTTGAAATATGACAGTAAAAGTGCCCAAAACCTGATCATGTGAGGGAGCATTGATGACGTAGATGAGATCGATGATGACTTCTCAGTTTGGATGTGGAGTTTAATACAGGTCCCTGGGTAGTTCTGGCCACTAAAGGGGGTACCCAAGGCCTAACTACTTCAAGAGCTGATAAAGTGACGGTTTCAAGTGGCAGAGACGGTCTCGAAACTAAGAGTACGGGAATATAGACCCCACGGGAGCCTTTCCTTTTTTGTTATGGCTTCTGGGGTCCCAAAAGGCAAACATGTAGTTCATAATAGAACACTTCACTTAGTTTAACCTTAAAGAAAATCATGAGAACATTCATTTCAAAAGGATTTCTGTCAAGATTTTTTAATCTTTTTTCCACATATTTGGAAAATAAGTAACCTTAGAACTGTAGAATATTCTCTTCTTTCAATAATCATAAAAGATGCCAGCTTAGATAGAATGGTTAAAAATAAATGCACTCTGTTTCCCGCGATCCATTTCACTCGTAAAACGAGAAAAGTTTGTTGTACTCCTTTTATAGTCACTCCCCATTGTGTATGAAACTGACTTATAGATACAAGTCAATGAGAGTAGCAGGCCTTCCAAATGTGTATGTAACTTCATATGATATCCATCATCATCATGAAAGAACTCCAGAACCATACAGAAGAACCTACAACCAGACCAACGTCCACGTTTTAGATTCCACAATGCCTGAAATCACGATGCATTTGGTTTCTGAATCTTTTGAATCTTTTTCTGAATCTTTTTTTTCTGAATGTGGATTTGGTCAAATTGCCAGAAAGTGGCAACTCAAAATCATATAACTTGCTTTGCCTTGAAAATCAGGCAGATATGTTTGTTAAGAAGGGAAATAATTTGTGCGTCATTCCTCTTCTGAGAGCTAAAGAAAAGACTTGCACAGATTTTTGACAATCCTAATTTTTTTTTATCGTTTTCGAATAATGATTATGACGTTTGAAGCTGTTGCAATGCATACATACATAGTGTACATTGAGAACTGATGGAACACCGCTTTAAAACAGGAGTCAACCTCTGAGGAATATTAAAACGTCAGGTAATATGATACATTTCTGCGTAAAATGAGAGTTTAAAACGTCAAGTGTTATTTAATATCCTGAGAAAGTAATCAGTAAAAGTCTGTCAGGTGCCTCGCTATAGTCTGTGATATCTCTCCGAAATTGATTTTCCATTTTTTTTTTTTGATTCTTTTTTAGCTGCTAGGGAATAATATTTTATCTTATATGTATTTTTTTTATGACTTAAGCAGCATATCATCTGCAAAGATATGAAATCATTTCGAAACTTTTGTTGGTAGAGACATTACCAGCAAGCTCTCCCTAGGGTTCATATGTGTCTTATCTCTAAGATTGAAGGTATAAAAACTGCAATCATATTCTTGTCATTTCATGAGGACAAGTGACAATCTGGTGGTGTCTTGTAGACACTATGCATAATTGAGAGCAAAGATAATTCGAATTATGAGGACATGTTTGCAACGGTTTCTTAAAGAGATATAGTCATGCATTAAACTACAAACATGGACGAATTTTGTGGCATTTCGTAAGGAAATAGTCAATGCATACTGGGAGAAATATTTAGTAATACACTATACAAATAGAAGTGAGTCAGGTGGTTATTGTAAATTACTCCTAATGATTCATTGGTTACTTAAAGGGATGTATAGACTATTACAATGATGTCAACTACAACACTTAAAATCCATTTGTTACTAGGTCGTTGACAGGATATATATTGTAACATCCTGACACTCAGATACCATAGTTATAGCCTCATGAAAAATTTACTCTCATTGAAATGTGTTCTTTCATATTTCATGTATACTAAAGCCATTTAAAATTGATTTATATTATACACCGATATGAACAATTTATGAAATTGATGTATTTGTGGACAAACTGCATGAGTCCATCAAACTTTTTGAGATGGAAAAAAAAGTGACCACCGATTTTGAGGAGATCATCAATTATAGGAGTAAATTTTATAGAGACAATTTTTGGGGGAAGGTGATTGGACCTGAGGGAGGGGTAGAGACCTACGGGAGGGATGGGACTTAGGGGTGGGATAGGCCCTGATAGGTTCCTTACATCAATATATATTTGCATAAGTAGAGAAATACATACAATAGTTATATGTTAATTAAAGCAGTATTGTGCAGTCCTTTTAAAAAAAGCACATAAAGCCATGCTTGAATCATCTTTGACAGGTTCCTACATTCACTGTCATATTGTTGAGGTAGTTCCCTTCCACAGGAAATAACCCAATGGTAAAGAATGATCAAATTAAACAAGTCAACGGACACTAGGCATGTTTTGTAAACAAAGGTATCTTTACATGTAATTTTCATATTTTGTATTGTGCAATTGCTTCAATATGCAATATATAGGCACAGACACATGCTCGTGCAATTACGAGTGTTGGAATGAATCAAACCCAAATAAGAATATACATAGATAGAGGTTTACCTGAAATTTATAAGTTTTCCAAGATACACACATTTGAAGTTTTGATAAATCTGGTGAACCTCATTAAATATGTGCAAACTATATGACCTA
>KN884370.1:48326-63590 GCA_000934455.1 Apostichopus parvimensis
CAGTTCTTGAGGTAAATGGACAGTTCTTATGGTAATAAGCAGTTCTTGAGGTAAATGGACAGTTTTTATGGTAATAAGCAGTTCTTGAGTTAATGGACAGTTTGTAGGTAACTCGCAGGTCTTGGTATAATTGGGCAGGTCTGGTGGTGATGGGCAGGTCTTGAGGATATTCATTAATCTGGAGATAATTTATACATGTTTTTGAGATAATGTGGAAGCCTGGAGGTATTGAGGAGGTCTTCAGTTTGTATTTGGTCAAGTTTTTAACATTTCACCTTCCAATTTCATTATCAGTTAAGGTTTCTTTCTATATTTTTGGAATACATGAAACATAGAGTAATTTAATCTGACTGGATATAACTCTGCAGTAAAACTTAACAGCTAGTCATGTTCACAGCCAAACGAACATTATTATGGAATGTTTTTAAGTTTTATCAAGAAAAATATAAAATAAAACGGTTAAACCAAAGTCGAAAACATGACTGATCTCTCTGTATGGAAGAGGTATACATGGCCAAGTAGTTTTTGCTTGAGGGTTACTGAAGGTTTCTAGCCTCGCCTATCTTTCAACTAGCAGCAAGAGCTTTATTGTATTGTCTATTGACAATGAATATTCATGTTTTAATCAGCTGTTGCCATCATGTCCAATCTTGTGGCGGTGGTTTTGATAGTAAACCTTCACACTTGCTTGGATTTGCAAGTGAAAAGAACCAGATGGTTGGCAGGTTTAGGTCTCGGAAATTGAATTATCACGAAGGCAGGTTGGGAGCCTCTCCGTCAGGAAATGTTTTGGTTTGAACGGCTGCAGGAAGCAGACTGTATGACGAGTGACAGATCCGAATCTGTTAGCTTTAATACAGCCAAGGTTATCTGCATGGTAGCAAAGAACTCTGCTTAGGGACTAATCTCAACTAAAATAATAACAACAAGTCAACAAACTTTCAGTGGTTGTTAGAGTTTTTTTTGCTTGCTGAATGCTCTCAAAGTCATTTTCTATAGGATTCATACATCTCGACTAAAATAATAACAAGTCAAAATCAATAACAACAACAGTTGACTTAACTGTTCTAGAATGTAACACAATCCAACTCTGGACCAAATCAATAGGATATTCTACATAGTATTGTCAATATCCTACATTTTGTCCAAATATAATTTAATATTGGCCTGTTCATGATCTAATCTGTATTAAACTGATAGCCTCATAAGGAGGAGCTGTGCCTTTTGAGATCTAGTTCATGGCAATTAAGTTTTCACTTCTCGTGCTTAATGTCCCAAAATGGCCAGTGAAAATTCACAATCCTCTTTTTAATTTGCTGCTCTTCTCCGTTCAGAAATCATGAAATTGGGAGTAGCCCTCAAAATTAGTAAACAAATTCATGCTTCATTTATACTTGTTCATTATGATTTGCTTTCACATGTACCCATTAGAGATATGATAATTTTGCATGTAGGTCACCAATACTGCATTCATCATTTGAATGCTCATTTATCATACTGACCTACTATTTATCATTTATTCAGCCTTTTCTTCTGCCAGTTGTTTAATATTTTCTTTTTAACTAAAACTAAAAAAAAAAAAAAAAAAATTCCCAAATGCACTCGTGTTTGGTTCAGAGATTTGAAGCTAATCATACGCTTACCGTCCTAATGCTGTCTCTTGGAAACGAATGTGTGGTATCCATTAGAAACCTGTTGTTCACTGCACTTAGTGTTTCAAGGTTTCACAAGCTGCAGAAATCTTCTGCCAATATATGTAATTGATTGAGAATGAGATGTAGCCGAGCGTGTCGATTAAAGAGAGAGATGCAGCCGCAGATCTCTTTGGGTAAACCTTAAAGGAGGGGATTATAAAATGTTCAAAGACTAGAGCCTGTTGCAAGGTGTCTATGGACATTATAACGTCAGTGGCAGTAATGAGTGTCATACTGTCCACAGCAGTACCATGTGTCACAGCAGTACCATGTGTCATACCGTCCACTGTCATACTGGCTGGATCCACATGAATGCTAACTGTCTGCCATGGATATGTATTGTATGTTATTCTGGCCATTTATGATTCGATCATTGTGACATACACCTCCAACTTGATTTCATTTCAAATAATTAAACTGGATCATGTAATATTGTCATGAAATGATATAATGTGTGAGTTTTATTTAGGCAAGAGTACAGATTTATAATGCCAGAATTTCGTTGTGGTGATCTGGGAAATAGTTTTATTTTGCAATATTTTGCAAGACAGTTTTGAAGGCTCTGGACTTTGTCTCTTAGGAAATAAAGTGGTTCCTGTGTACAGAAACTGCTTGTTTATATATGCACTTGTATAGCAAGTTGTGAGCATTTTGCGATGCGTTACAGGATACATTATTCCCTGGCGATCCGTTGGCTATGTTTATAGACAATAGTATGCTACAATAAGTATATATACTGTAAGTATATATACTGTAATATACTGTTTATATAATATACTGTATATATAATATACATACATAATATACATATATATATATGTATATATAATATATCATATATAATATACTGTATACTGTAAGTATATATACTGTAAGTATAAGTATATATATAATAAGTATATATACTGCACAAGATGCCTGTCAGATGAAATAAAACAGTTTGTCTTTCTAAACAATGTCAGCAATAGCTAATTCTGTTATTATTCTGTTATTATTGTAAGTAAGGATCTTAAAGGAAATGGTTTACTTAAAAGATGTACCATTGAACCATGTCAAAGTGGTGTTTCTTGCTTCTTCTTTTTTTCTTTTTCTTTTTCTTTTTTATCTTCTAGTGTTGCTATTGGTAATACTGTTTGCTTTAGGCATAGTATACCTTTCACTCAGTGAATTAATTAAGAGTACTTAACAGTTTAATTACCCGTGAGAGAAATAGAAACAACAAATTTGATTTGAGATTTGAGTCTTGGGCAAAGATATGCTTGATCCTCTGTTGCCATGATTTGAGTAAAATATTAAGGGATTACAACAATAATGAGGTCAGGTATTTTAATAGCACTTAATGTGTTTATCATCGAATATGTGCAATTTATATGTAGAGTTTTCAAATCTGGTACAAACCAATCTAATAGCTATAGGTCTGTTCCATTGTTTTAAATTTTCTGATTACTATCGTTATTATTTTAGTATCAGTATTAAGAGTGAGTGTGTGGTTGTGTGTGTGTGTGTATGTTTGTTTTCCTTTGTAATTTACAGTGCTGTTAAGATGAAAATGTAAATTACATATTCAAGGTTTTGTTGTTAATATTCTGAAGCTTCTTATATGAGAATGTTTACCTCTAAATCATGCAGAGCAGGATTTTTCGCGGAATCTGTCTGTGAATTGGTAAGGTTGAGGTAATCGTGCGTAAACAAACAAGTTCTTTCTTGTTGCAACTCACGAAACAAAGATGTCGGACAATTCCATTATAATACAGGGAAGAATTATGGTAGTTTTCCTTCAAAATTTTCTTTCTCAAATATTAACTGCCTTGTCAAATTTTTCCAAAAGATTCACGAACCGGAGAACAATTTTGAAAGTTTCAAACAAAAATTCACTCTGGGAAATGCCAAGTGATATGTTTCACAAGTGTAAGGGTCACCGTCTCCAATTTTAAGTTCCCTGGATAAAAGTGGTATTGCCCATTCTCTAACTTAAAAACGATGAAAAAAAGTGAAACATTTTCCGCTATTAAAAGAGAGCTAAATTGAATAAAAGTATTTTGTTAATAAAACCGTTGAAAATTAAAATTATAGGTTGACACAATGGAGCAGAGTATGGGGAAAATGCAGGTTGCGTTTGTAGATGGCAAGCGTCATAGTTAAGGGCACAAGATGAGGTATTACATAATCCCCAAACAAAGAAATACAAAGAGAGGTTCAAGATTTTTTAGCCTGTTTCGGATTCGATGTCAAAATTATGAGGGTTTTTCCTGTCCAATCAATATGAATTTTCCAATTGTTTTAGGGAGAGATATATGTAAATTATAAAACCACTTGAAAAGATTTGACCAATGACAAGGGAGAAGAGTTATACCAGGTTTTCTTGGTTGCTACGGGCGGAAATCTGTGTTTCCAATAGGATAATCATAGAATCACTTCTTTTTTAACTGGAAATTGACGAGGCTTTTTCTCAAGATATTAAATGAGACTGATAACAATTAAAAGAGAACGGTTTAAATCGTTCAATGTTGAATGAAATGCATTGATTTATTTATATGTTTAGGCACGAGCGGCTCAGATTCTGAGAAAATGTACTATCTATCAGATTGAATCACACAGTTAAGGACGTGCACCAAACACGAATGCACCAAACATTCCCATTTGATACATTACTAACGATGGCAGTCTGACATATCTTTTAATTACATTCTGTATCAACAATGTGTAGTGCCTTATTTTATAACGGAGTCATTTCATGGAAGAAAAGTGAAACTGATAATTCCAGCTGTCTGAATTCATGACACTCCAATCTTCTGAGTATTTTAGCTGACAATTCCGTGGTTGTCATTAAAAACTTAAATATTCCAAGTTTAAAAGTGAGAGGAATTATTTTTCTTCAACTTATCTTTCATAACAGACTATTAAAGAGTGATATCAGTCATAAGGTAGTTTTTGAATGTTTATAACATATTAGAGAAGGTTACTGCATATTCATATAAAGCCTAGATGAATCTAGATGCCAACTGTTTCAGAGAAACCTGGGATGCTATAATTTTTTGGAAGTGAATATATTGAGTTGTGAATTCTGAAGGATTCTTATAAATGCAGACAGTGTTTAATATGGCTCTGTACCACTGTTTTCATTCACAGATGTCAAACTTGTTGACAGAGAGAAATATTGTGTTTGAGTTACTTGCTTTCAGCTTCATTAGCTGCCAAGACTAGTTTGGAGCTCATCAAACAAAAGATAGGGAACTTATAAACGTATGGAACGTATAAGTCACACAATGTTGGATTTCGAGAGAAAATGTAAATTTGCGGAGACGTCTTCTGACAGTGACTTCACTGCAAAAGAGATGTTTTATTCCACCGAGGATATAATCATAAAATATTGTTTACAGCGACCGGAACCCATGGCAGCTCTTCTGCGGGTTATATCAAACAAATCGATTTGTTTCTGATAACTATGTGTTTGCGGCACAGTGAAAATGCCAAATTGTTTATGCATTGGTTAGTCCTCTATGACATCATAAGCGAAAATGAACCAGAATATGTTTTGTTTTTTTCAGATTGAAATGGTTACATTATATCATTGGAACTACATTAATGTGTTACAGAGTCACTTGATGTTAATTGACCACTAATGATAAGTTTAAAAAAGTGCCAATTGTATGAAGAAAAAAAACAGAGAAACATTTTTTTTTGTATAACCACTATCATACTGGTAAGAAGGGGAGGAGGGGGGGGGGGGGTTGGCTTAGATGTAATGATGTCCAATGGAGGACCTCTACGTCAGAAATTTTGTTAGAATGGAAAATTAGATGCAAACTTGTGCTATAGTTTGCAACTTTTCAAACAATGTTTGAAAGAATTTTCAATTGATTAGATTGTACCACACATACATCTTGTACATTAATGTACAGTACACTAGAATGTGTTTCAGTATTCTGACCACCTGTGAGGGGGGTAGAAAGAGGTGGAGGGGGGCTGAGCCCCTCTTGATTTTATTCTGTTGTTTTGACAAGCCAGTGTATGTTCTCATAAAACAGAGACTATAGTAAACTAATCGTCTTTCTTCCAGAGGGACTACTTGAGATGGCGTAAGAACATTCAGCTACTTCAGCTCTGTGTTATCCTTCTGATTGATGGACACTTTGTGATACCAATGGTTTTACCTTCCCCTCCCTCCCCCTTCCCCTCCCTCCCCCTCCCACTTCCCATATCCCGATACGTCACCACTGAGATAGAAATACCAGCTAGGTTGTATGTCAACTATAGTTCTGGCCATCATGGAGTGTACAAAAAGAGAGCTTGGATTGCTTCATCTTACTGAAACCATTAATGGATTCCGTAGAGTATAATTGTTGATATTGTTGTTTTGCTCTTCCTTAACAGCAACATCTGCAGAATATGGCATCGCCATGGGGGCAGCGGTGGTGGCCGTGCTGTTGGTCATGTTCGGCATCGCCCTCTGCATGTGCGTCATCCTCCAATACATACGTCAGCAGAGGGAGGGACCAGAGGGAAATTACCGACCCGCCCTGAGCAGGGACGTATACAGCGTGGAAGGAGTCAACATCAGTGGCATTCTTAGTGAGTCATGCATCCATTGTAGCAGAACTGTATTATAGTTAGGTCCACTTACAGCTAATGTAGTGTTTGTAGTCTTTCTGATAAACACACATACCCCCTCTCCCCCTCCCTATATTGTTCACCTTGTGATGTCTGCTTGTGTCCCATCAAGTAGCTGGTTTTATGGCACAGAGGAAAGTCAGAGGAAGTTCTCAAAAAGTATTTTTCTGGAGGTTTCTACTCTTCAAATTGTTCTGACATTGTTAAAGGAATATACAAGATGACTGAATGTCCCAGTGAGGAAAATTTCCTCGAAGGTTGTAATAAAAACAGTTTAAGAATTTTGACCAAAAGTGACCAAAAGTGATATTTGAAAATATCTAGCATATTTGGGTCTTCATGTTAAACTATGTTAGAGCAATATTACAGAACAGAAATTGAGACTCAGGTCTTTTCGTCTTAGGATGTCATCAGGTGCTCCAGACTTTCAACAACTTTCAACAAAATTACTCTTGTTCTCATCTCATCTTGTTCAAACTTCATGTGATGTTTTAATATGCCAAGAATACAGTGAATCAATTAAAATCCCACTCCCCTCCCCCCCAAAAAAAACAGTGAATCAATTAACAGTTTCAAAAACAAAGTGATGTATATATGCAATCTTTGGAATTAAGTAGGGAGGGTGTCAGAAACGTCTTTTTATTACACAGCCATGTTGATTGACAATCAGTAACTAGCAATTTTGTTTGGTATCAGTTACTGAGCGGCTCACCGTGTGTTATTCTTTACAATGTTAATATATTGCGTGATTGTGTTCCTGGATAAAAACATTCATAGGACTTTTAGAGTGCGACGAAGATCGAACCGTGAGCAATAACCCACCTTGAATGGAAGATATATCGATGGCCAACAAAGCCCACAGGGAAAACTTTTCATTACTTACAAGCAGATCATATTCAGCTTAACATGGTCGTCAGTCGGAGCACTAATTCATGCTTGCATAGAGTTTCACGATTCTTTTGCTGCCAGTTTATGCTTTCTAAGAGGTTTCTGAAAGATGAGACCTCTGAGAACAACAAGCCCTGATCAATATTACTCTCTCTTCTTGGAGAACATGTCAAGGCACCATGGTTTTGATGCGCCAACAATTTTCTGCCGATATCACGTTTATTTTCGGGTGTTGAAAAAACACTCCAAATGCCAAAAGAAAGGAAAGCGTGGAAAATTATTCAGTTACTTCTCGGTTTACAGTCATTCATCACTCAGTTTTTTAACAACTTGAACATGTTTTTGCGGGTCTCTAAGAAATCAATATTTTTTTTTGTCAGGGTTTCTTTCATATTAAACTTCTCTCTAATGCTCACGTTAAAATGTTTATGCAAAGGGTTGAGTTTGTTGTGAAGCTTTTGAGTGCAAGCAATAGTTTGGCAGTTTTGGAATTAACAACATTAAAGCCTACTGAAGCATCAGATTAATTTGATAAACTGAATATTTTAAAGTATGCTATCATTGCAGTAGAGTTCCCTAACAGAACTGCACCTTAGGGATGTGGTGCCTCTATTGCTGTAGAGTTTACTAACAGGACTGCTCCGTAGTGATGTTATATACTGTAGAGTTCCTTAACAGGGCTGCACCTTAGTGATGTGATGCCTCTAGCCATAGAGTTCCCTATCAGGTCTGCACTTTAGGGATGTGATGCCTCATTGCTGTAGAGTTTACTAACAGGACTGCACTGTAGTGATGTTATACTGTAGAGTTCCTTAACAGGACTGCACCCTAGTGATGTGATGCTTCTATTACTGTAGAGTTTACCAACAGGACCGCACCCTAGTGATGTGATCCAGTACTTCATTTATGTTTCTGGCAAGCATTGTGTCGGTGATTTTTCAGAATCGAGTAACACACAATATCATTGTCATAACTATATAAAAAGTGTGTGCAACTAATACAGAGCTAATTAAGTTTATAGTTGAAAGGTTTCATTTTTCATTCTCTACAGGAATAGAATCTCTGGAAGCCAATAACTATATTCCACCTAGCTACAGCCAATGTGTGCATTCAACGCCAAACAGCCCAATTGAATCAGAAGTCTTTCTCAGCCCTGCTCATTCGAATCAAAGCGTCCGGGCGTGGCATCAGCTCCAAAGAGCGCAAAGAACTCCTGACAGCCCACCCCCGACCTACGACGCCATCATCGGCATATGCAAGCAATGCAGTCAGTTACGAAGGGGTGGGCACAAAATGAGGCATATGAAGAGCTTAGGCAGCGAACCAGCACTGATACGATACACTCGAGGGCAGCAGATACTATTTTCAGATCAACGACCAATCTCTCTTCCAACAACTCCTCAGGATGACATTGAGATGCAAGAAGTCAGATGACAACTAAAGATGGGGTGGGTTTAGGGAGGTGTCTGAAATAGTACTACAATAAAAGGAACAGTTTGGGTGCAGTGAGGTTTCTGAAATAGTACAACAATAAAAGGAACAGTTTGGGTGCTGTGAGGTGTATAATATAGAACTTTACTGACAGAACCATTGAGTGCAGTGAGGTGTCTGAAGTGAAACTACATTAAAAGGAACAGTTTGGGTGAAGTGAGGTTTCTAAAGTAGTTCTACACAGACAAACATTAGGTGCAGTGAGGTGTCTAAAATAGTACTACAATGAAAGAACTTGTTGGTGTTGGGAGGTGTCTGAAATAGTACTACAGTAAAAGGAACAGTTTGGGTGCTGTGAGGTGTCTGAAAATAGTACTACAATATAATGAACAGTTTGGGCGCAGTGAGGTGTCTGTACTGATATGTTGCAAATAGTACATAAAAGTGATAAGAAGAAGTGCCTTCATAGATGATTGTATGAATGTAAAGTGAGATGCTGTTGAGCTATCACTACACACAAAGTACTATAAGTAACCATAATAGCATCTTGTGATATATAGAAAACAGAAGTCATGAGGTGAGTGAAGGTTGTGAGTATTGGCTCCCACGTTCAGCATGCTATAAATTACATTAAGTGTTCTAGGTATTTTGCAGCCCAAGCTGGTTCTGATTCTCCAGACAGTTTCCAGACATTCAGGAGTGTTAAAACTGACAATTAAAACTGACAATTAAAAGTTGTAGTGTTGAAAATTACCTTGAGAATTGACAGAACATTCCTTGTTTTAGTTTGTACATGAATGTCCAGTACTTGGTTGACTTTTCAATGTATTCGAAGACAATACTCATGACTTGTACGTTAAAGACGCATGGAATATGACTCGTAGTGATAGGTTCTGAGACAACTTCAAGGGTGGATGAACGATTCTGTGCAGTCGCTAACTTTACACAAGGTCAATGGGATGCCTCGTTATCCTGGGTTAAACTTTTACGCTGCAGGTAGGACAGATATCAGGGGTGCAACCACATATACTTCTGGAGGCCCCTCCCCTCCCTCCCCAAATAAATCAAGGGGGATCAGCCAACTCATGTGCGCCTCTTCCCCACAGGCAGACAAAATATGAAAAATCCAAGTGCACTGTAGATAAATGTATGTGGGTTACAACCTAAAGAGTACAAAAGTTGTTGGTTGCACCCCTGACAGATATGTAATGAAGCCGTATCTATATTTCTGTCAGGAGGGCTTCTCTATACACTGAAGTAAGTGATTGCATAATTATGTCTACTTTCATTAATTTGAAGACCAATCAGTAAGGTAAGTGCATGGAGTACATTTGTATTATCAACATGTGCACAAGGCATCAGCTGTTTCAATTCATTATAGAAAACCTATTAACTATTGATATCTGCTGAATGAGGAAAATCAAGAATTCAACAAAGTCTTTCTTAATTAGTAAACTGCATAAATATTGAGCTAATTGACATGATGTTATGATTGTTTATTGTACATGTGGTTTAATTTCCAAGTATGAAAGGTTCTAAGGTAGATTGCCTAAAGGTAAGAGGGTTAGGATTATGTTTATAAGATACAAGGTTAAAGGTATGATATTGCTTTAAGGTACCATCTTTAAGGTAGGGTGGTATAGTTACAAAATGATCACGAAGACCGTGGGTGGGCTAAGGTACAATATGTATTAAAGGCATTGAAGACTCGCCCCAAACCGCGTGCAGCCATCTGAAAAAGTTAACTTTCTGTTGCTTGTAAGTGACGTTTTGATCGTGTCGCTACAAAATGCAGACAGTAATGAAATGTGATACCTTAATTGTTATCTTTAGCTGGACCTGAGATGTCCATCTCTGTATCGTTTGTATACTGTGCTGTGGGTATTGACCGCAGCTGTATGTACTGACTGTACACTAGTGTCTAATTACCGACGGTAGCAAGCTGTGTGTGTATTTTCTGGGAGTAGTGCTTAACACTTCTGTAACACCTCATTCGAAACTAGGTCAAATTACCGGCATTAGAGTTTCTTTTTGCGCGAGTCTTCACTCCCTTTAAGGTACAGAGGGAGGCTATGGAAGATTATCTCAGTTATCTGATCTCTACTTGAGATTTGGTTGATTCTTAGTAAGAAATCAACGTTAATGCAGAGTATAACATTGATACATACTGCAGAATACTCAAGCACCCCTGACTGATCTACATTTGCTCATATTGAAATATGGTGGGAAATTCTTACTTTTAATATTTCTCTTTTCTCTGACCATGATCATAATATTATGATTTAACCACAACCTTGAATTAATTTATTCAGTATACTGTCTTCACCCCAATTAGGCAGATGTTTGTGCAATTAAAAATTTCAGCTCTTTCAAAGTTAATGAAATAGAAAATTCTTCAAGAAGCAGGGTATTCTTAAGATAATAAGTATTTCTAAGGCCAAATATAATGACGGCTTTGCTGAGAGTGAATTATTTAATCGTTCAGTTTTATTATGTTGTTGTTTGTTTTTGTTGTTGTTTGTTTGTACAATGTGTAGTAAACAAAACTACCTTCTGATCAATTAATCTATTGGTGTACCCAACATTTGTACACTGCTCGTACAAAGTTTGGCAATAATGCTCTGAAAAATTCATATTCTTTGAAGAATGTATACATATGGCTGAAAATCTTATGATAAATAGACTACATTAATTGCCTGCCAGAATTTAGCAACAAAAAAACTTTAAAGCACAAAAAGTAAAGTTGTTGCAGAGTCAGTACAGGGAGCAATGTAACTGACTACTCATGCACTCATTGAAAGAAATATGAAATTATGAACTACAAAAATATCATCTTCCCAGTAAACTTTGTGAAATGTGTTCTGTCTTCCGAATTGCTTTGAATTTAATTATTCGTGGACTATGTAGATGAATAAATAAATAGTATTCTTCATAGACGACACTCATGATAGAATGCTGATAAAAATAAATAAATCAAAAAATAAATCAAAGTAAATGTTGTTTGTCTCGCACAAAGAACAATCTAATAATGTTATAGCTATTTATCTAAGTAAAAAAATATTTATAACAGAAAGGAACACTATTAATATGAATAATGTGTTCTGGATATGTAATGAATATGTTGTATGTGGTGTGAATAAATTGGTTAAGAATACTAAGCAGGTTGGAGTGAACATAGAAGCTCTCCTTCTGTTCTGCAAAAACAATAAAACTACACAATGTCCTGTTCTTTATAGCAGCTATGAAGCTTTCTTTATCTGAACTAAACTGTACAACATGTGGTCTTTATAACCTATGTATAGATTTAATTATACAGCCTAGGCTTGTTGGCTACACCCGAAAATATTGCTACCGAGTGGACGAGTTATCACTATATTAGGTGGAAGTATTGTTGTAATTTTTGACTTAATATTTCCTGTTGGTAATTCAATATACAAACATATAGCATTCATGGTCTTTCTTGAGTTTTATCATTTACTAAATTCATTGAAATTTCAGGTTTTTCTTACAAGCCTTCAAGATATTCTTTGTAAAACCACAAATGTGCTTTTTCTATCAGTTAATTGTTCTCCTATTTGTTTTGTCTGTAATTTAATTTGTTTTTTTCTTCTCACTTTTAGTCTGCCCTTTGTTTGTCTTTGAAATATAACCTTTGCAACTTGCAATGTAATACAGCAATATATCACATGGACCACAGTTGGCTGTAAAAAAAATTATTAAAACTGTAGATATATATGAAAATGTTTAATCAAAAATAGCTTAGAAAATTTGCAATGAAGACATTTTTTTTTAATTGATGGTATTATACAGTTTATAACAATCCATGTGTACATCTTGATCACCATTCAGTGATTATGGTTGATATTCTGGTAGATCCTGATTGGCCAGTTACTTTCAAGATTTATAGTATGGTAGATTGGCCAGTCACTTTCATGGCTTATAACAATAGTCTCTGTATTGACCGATATTGATGTTGTACATCTTGATTGGGCTGTCAGTTGTGATATTGTGTACTATGATTGCCACCAAATGACCCACTTTTCAAAAATAATTCTAAAATCTAAATAATTTCTCATGTTCATAGAGTTTATAGCTGAAGACAGATGAAGTTATTGGAAGAGGGAAAACATCTTTAGGTGAAGGGCTACTCGCTTGGGTTGATCAATAATGAGATAATTCAGAGCTTTAAAGTTTCTCTATACACCAAAAAAAAGGAGGGTTTATTTTGGGATCTTTTTGAATGATGTTGTAAATATACTGTGATGAAAGGCACTGATAGCTCATTAATTAGCAGCATGCCACCTCTTGGGTAGAATTTATTATCAAGTCGAGTTGCATGATCTGTCAAGACATATTACCGGTACCAATTAATATTTAATTTCTAACCAGAGGCATTTTTGCAGTCCCACGCTTGGTTTAGTTATTGTACGAGTTAATGACAAGTCAGCCAACAGAATAATTTGCATGCTGACGCATGCTTGCCTCTTACAGTTGATTGGGAACCAGTGAAGGAAGAAGGAACTACATTTCATTACCGTTGAATATTTGAATAAATCAACATTCTTTCACATTTCAAATCTTGCGTAAACTTTCCCCAGAAAATGTACAGAGGAAAAACAAGAACATCCAGTTTTTCCCTTTGCCGGGATCTTACGTCAAGTCAGCTCATGCCTGCCGTCTCACAATTTAGCCAGAAAATCGATAGAATTTGTGCAGAAGCAATTTGGGTTGAGGTGCTTGTGTAGCTAGCTTGGTTTATGGAAAGACTGGGAAAATCTCTAATAGAGCAAACACAAACATGAATATTTAGTTATTCAAAGAAAGCAGCTGTTTGTGTTGAATTGGGTTTAAATAGTGCAATTTGAGGTTCAGGTGATAAAAACAACAGTTAAATATTTTGGAAAAATTTTCTCTTTACCTGGAGACAAAATGTTAGAATTGTATGGAATCGTTAGCAATGACTTATAGCTCCATAACAACACTCCAGGTGGATGTCTTTAAGGTCTGGTTAACCTCAATCATATCTTGACTAAACACTGGTTAGGATTGGTAAACTTTGCAACCTGATCGCAAACATTCAGACCCTTACTTTAAGGAGAACATTCTTTATGGCTTTAAAATGACACCTTGACATAATAAATGTTGTATGATATCATTAGCAATGACACCCTGGTCTCGTTCTCAATGTTTAGTGTCAAATTGAAGATGGTTATTAGATTTGCCTGCCTCTCCTATAGTCTTCTCAACAAGGTGTCTTTACGTGACCGCAATAAATGATTGTGACAAATTTCCTTGAAATCTTATAGCTTTCGTTCGAGTCATCTTAGTGTAATTGTGTGTGTGAGTGTGTAATACACAGACGATCAGTTTGACAGATTCAGGTTATTATTCAGGTTCTGCGAGTTGAGTTCAATTAGGTCTATTACATTGACACAGATCAAGAACCTTTGTTTATTTGGTATAATTTTTAACCATCTCTTTTAATTGTCAGTTCACAAGATATGGTACACTTGTGACTGCAAGTTTGATATGGAACCCTTGTGCTTAATATGAACTTGAGAAATGCATCCTGCCTGCGGTTTGAATGTATCATGTTTGGGTATATTTGATCGTTCGGTTAACGCAATGTGCGTTACGCAGCTTAGCACTCTAAAAATGGAGCAAACCTACTCCACCTGCAGGTTTCAATCAAGTGCAAATTATTCCCAAGCATGAAATGGATTACTATAGACCACCAGAATTTGATTCCCTTTGTAGCCCATGAAGGAAACATGTGTAGGCCATGAAAAAGACATGTACCCTATAGTTAATATGTAGGCCTAATGTTATATAAAGAGGCTTATAGTAGCATTTGGTGCTTCAATAGGATTAGAGGGTTAGTTGTACTGAAAAAGTGAAATAGGAATTATTAGATTGATCCTGATTTCCTTAAAATGAAATTTTGTGTACATCATTAGAGCTTTTCCTTAAAACTCAAATGTAATGCGTTATGAATGCAGTATATATTTATGCAAATTTTATTTCTTTTTATATCATTAAACATATGATTAAAACTCCTCTCATCTGATGTGATTATTGGTAATGGAGAAATACAAGAGATGGTGTCATGTCTGTATCATCTCCTTATATTAAATTTAAATCCTGTTTCTCTTCATAAACATTACAGATATCATTCCCATAGCAACCTGTGAGAATGTTTATATTTATTTGTAATATTGATATTTATAAATATTTTAATTTGATCACATTCAGCTTAAAATTTATGATCCATCAGACCTTGCAGCAATCATCTAAGCATATAGAACCAAAATTGAATTGACAATCATCCAACTTATAATAAATAAGTAAAAAGTAAATAATATGGAGTGATTGGTTAGCAGGGGATGGGGTGATTAGGGCTAAATCTAATGAGTGAGTTTCTCCATGACAGTGAATTATTTTTGTATTTTTGTTTGTCTTAAAGAGCACAATTATTTCTGTCATAAGCTAATTGTAGAAGAAGAAATTAAGTGTTCTGGAGTCATATTTATTTATAGCTGCAGATTGTTGTGAATTATATAAACAAAATGAGATGTTCATGAAGAGATTAAAGTATTTCATTTGACATTATATTAATCAATTATAATAATTAATTTAGCTT